>ML663557.1:30133469-30383000 GCA_007570785.1 Antilocapra americana
TTCGATCCATTTTGTGGAGACTGTTAAAATCAGTGACAGATCTCAGAGTGAAGCTATCTCCTTCAAAGAACTTAGGCATATTTATGATTTTGTTCTTTTTTAAACATATGTAATTTTGTAAACTGGAAGCGTTCAACGTCTTGTCTGCTTTCTCCCATAGATTTGACTTCAAGAAGTGTAAACTGCTCTATGAGAGCTTTTCCAACCAAACCAAGTCTGTTAACTTGGTTTCCCATTCCATGATGGCTTTTGACACCCGGTCTGCTGGGCAGAAGACCAGTCCTGGTGTGACCAACGTGTTCACCTGCATCTTTCAGCCCTCTAAAAGCAGTAGCACCACCCAAGGCTCCATTCAGATCGAACTGCACTTGAGGTGGGAGATCCAGACCCTGACCTTGCCTTTCTTTATCATGACATACCCATTTGTGGCCTGTGGGCCAACACCCTGTAGGCTTTAGAGCATCAAAAGACTGAGCAATCTTTGAGAAATAAATAATGGCTTATCAGTGCAGTGTACCGTGTATTAAGTGTTCCTGTAACCATGCAGTTTCACTGACTGGCCAAAAGATGTCTCTGTTGCCTTAAGGAAAATAGGATTAAACCAGATTCTTAAAATCAGCCTCTATCAGATGTGTGTGCGTGTGCCTGCCCAGTTGCTAAGTCTTGTCCAGCTCTTTGCGACCCCATGGACTGTACCCTGCCAGGCTCCTCTCTCCATGGGATTCTCTTGGCAAGAATACTGGAGTGGGTTGCCATTTTCTCCTCCAGATCTTCCCAACCTAGGGAGTGAACCTGCATCTCCTATATTGGTAGGTGGATTCTTTACCACTGTACCACCTGGGAAGCATCCCCGTCAGCTATAGACTTTTAATATGTAAAGCTACTTGGGGAAGGAAGAAATTATACTCATTTAAGGGGAGAAACGTCTTTTGGTCTATAGAAATACTAGAAGGGAAGTGGTGTTAACTTACATTACTGAGTTACCTGTGCAGGTCTTAATGACTGACTTCTCCATGTAAAACAAGCTTTAGCCTCCTTGAGCTAGACTATGCTTTTCTTCTTGGCATTATGGGAAGCACTGTTGTGTGTGAAAAGAGCGTAGGTTTTGGGATCACATAGATCTGGGCTCAAAACCTTCCTCTACCACTTCCTAGTAATGTGTCCAAGGACAAGTTTTTTCATCTCTTTCACGGGCATTTTCATCTACTATAAAATAGGAAAGAGTTACTATACCTACCTCATAGAAAGGAGGTGATAATTAAGACGCAGAGTGCCAAAGAATCGATACCTTCAAACTGGTGCTAGGGAAGACTCTTGAAAGTCCCTTGGACAGCAAGGTGATCATACCAGTCAATTTTAAGGGAAATCAACCCTGAATACTCATTGGAAGAACTGATGCTGAAGCTGAAGCTCCAGTATTTTGATTATCTGATGTGAAACAACTGACTGACTGGAAAAGATCCTGATGCTGGGAAAGATTGAAGGCAAAAGAAGAAGGGAGAGACACAGGAAAAGATGGTTAGATAGCATCATGACTCAATGGACATGAATTTGAGCAAACTCTGGGAGATAGTGAGGGACAGAGGAGCCTGACATGCTGTAGTCCATGGGGTTGAAAAGAGTTGGACATAACTTAGCAACTGAACAGCACCAACATTTAATTAAACAAGATATCCTGGATACTGCTTGGCGTAGATGGAAGCTGTTACGATTATTCCTGATGTAGCTTATGTTATTTTAAGATACAGTGTGTTATTTTATGATGCAGGTCCGATCAATAGAAATTCAAAAGGCGATGTCAGTTGGAACTGATGTCAATTTCATTCTATTAGTGCTTAATGTCATCAGATAAGTTGTAAATATATAAATCAGTAGGTAAAAAGGCTAGGGAAAACTTGGTTAGGCAAGAGAGGAAAAAAAAAACTTACCAAAGTTGTACTTTTATTTGTGTATGTGTGATATTTCAGTGTGCTGTTCAATGAATTCCTCAGGGTTGAGTTTTTCTAGGGAGGGATCGTGATCTCCATATGCATTTAGGAATTCTGCCTCATTAGATATTTAAACTTTTAAAAAATTGTATTAATTATTTTATTTTTGATTGCACTAGGTCTTCGTTGCTGTATATGGGCTTTCTCTAGTTGCTGTTGGGGCTAGTAGTTGCTCTAGGGCTAGCTACCCTTCATTTCAGTGAGTGGGCTTCTCATTGTGGTGGCTTCTCTTGTTGTAGAACACGGGCTGTAGGCATATGAGCTTCAGTAGTTGTAACACAGGAGTTCAGTAGTTGTGGCTCGTCAGCTCTAGGGCATGAGCTCAGAAGTTGTGGTGCACAAGCTTAGTTGTCATGTGGCATGTGTATTGAACTGTGTACTCTGCATTGGCAGGTGGATTCTTCTTCACTGTACTGTCAGGGAAGTCCTTGCATGAACTTTTAAACAGTTTAGTAATGGGAATGCTAGTTGCCTCTTACTGAGCCTTACCAAGGGCCAGGCACTTTACTTGCCTTTAACGTAATTCTCACAAGTTTGTCCAGTGGGCGACTTCTTCATTTTACAGATACAGGCATAGAAGCTTGGAGGGGATTAAGTAACTCTCAGAGGACACACAGTCAGTAAGTGAAGTAGTCAGAACTCAGGCTTGGGCCTCTGATTTTAAAGCCTGTGTCTTGTCTAACAATTGCCAAGCCCACCACATTTTAGTGACTTGGCTGATTGCAGTCAGATGATAAGCTGGCTGTGATTTGCAGTGCCTTTGTTGGAAGATGATGTTTATTTGAACAGGAGGCTTGCATACATTTGGTCCATCTGCTGAAACAGTTTCTTTTTTTGGTTTGCTTTGTTATTGGACTGGCTTCCTCAATATCAACTGGTTGTCCCACCTATTATATTTGTAATATACAAGAAACCTTAAAATATTAATAAATTTATATACTAAAGGTGTATAATTTCTCTGAGGCCAATAATAAAGTCATCCACCTTGGTTCTTCCTAACAGAAATACCATTGTTAGTGAGAGGGTTAAAATGTTCTCTTGATTGGAACTTTTGAACGCTTTCTGTGTCTCAAGAAGAATTGCTTTTCTGTTGAGATTTTGTGTGTCAAATATAAATCACTTTACAGTGTTTAAAGGCTTGAAATATTTTCCAGAAAAGGGATCAGACGTACTTTGACTTTCCAGTTAGTTCATAGCGCTGACGATCTGTGTTCAAAATGGGGTGGAAAAATTTTACTGAGGGCAACATTTTTTCTCTATTACAAAAGAGTAAAGTGTTTCTGTGAAAAATGCTGCGTCTGTATGAAGGAGACGTGCACCACAGTGCCCTTTTTCTAGGGGCAGTGAGCCAGGTTTAGGAGAAACGAGACTAGAGAAGCCAGCCTTAAAAAAAAAAAATCTCTGAATCAACTTTTCCTGAATAGAAGCCCCTTTTAGGGCTGTGGAGCAGATATGTGTAGTAGCCAGAGCCCCAGAATCAATTTTGGGCTCACAGAACAAAGTTCAACCCCCAAAACTTGGTTTTGGGCGTCCCTGCCCATTTTTCTTGTCTTACCCATCTCTGTCCACTAATATACTGACAGCGCCTAGATAAGGCCCTGACCACACCATAGCTTGAAGCCAGGCCTGAGAGTCCTTCTAGGGTTTTCACCTCACATGTAGAATTGAGGAAATGATGGCAACAAAACCGGTACCCACCCCCCCTTTCTCTTGAAGCTCTACTTCTAGGGTACTTGGGGTGTCAGCCACAGTAAACATCATCTTATTTGTCCTCCCTCTTTGGATAAAAGATCTGGGATCTTGGGCTTGTTCCAGCTAGAGAAATCATCATGTACTAGTATGTGAATTTGATGTTTATAAAGAAGTGATCTCAGACGTTTAAGAAAGAGTGCCTGCCTCGCTGATCTTTTAGAAACAGGCTGTAGTGGAGGGAACTAACATTTATTAGACTTGTTATGTGCCTGG
This sequence comes from Antilocapra americana, assembly GCA_007570785.1. NCBI lineage: Eukaryota > Metazoa > Chordata > Mammalia > Artiodactyla > Antilocapridae > Antilocapra > Antilocapra americana. The sequence goes on from ML663557.1 coordinate 30,137,423, forward strand.
TGCTTTCTCTCTTATTGTTTATTATTGCTCGGTTTATAAGTGAAAAAACAAAGATAAATATCTGATATTATTTATATGTGAAATCTAAAAAAAATGGTACTAATGAACTTATTTTCAAAACAAAAATAGAGTCACAGATGTAGAAAACAATTGTCTTGTTACCAGGGTAAAGGGGGAGGAGTGGTAAATTGGGAGACTGAGATTGACAGGTACACACTACTGTATATAAAATAGGTAACTAGTGAGGACTTCCTGTATAGCACGGGAAACTCTACTCAATACTTTGTAATGACATATATGGGAAAAAAATCTTGAAAAAGAGAGTGGATATATGTATATATAACTGATTCACTTTGTTCCACAGCAGAAACTAACATAATGTTGTAAATCAACTATTTTGTCATTGTTCTTTAGTTGCTAAGTCATGTCCCACTAAGTCAGGTCCGACTCTTTTGCCCCATGGACTGTATATAGCCTGCCATGCTTCTCTGTCTGTGGGATTTTCCAGAGAAACATACTAAAGTGGGTTGCTATTTACTTCTCCAGGAGATCTTCCCGACCCAAGTATTGAACCTGCTGATGACTCAGTGGTAAAGAATCTGTCTACTGACGCAGGAGATGCAGGTTCAATCCCTGGCACAGGAAGATCCCCTGGATAAGGAAATCAGCTATACTCTGATAAAAATTTTTTAAAAAGTGAGGAAGGAGGCTCAGAGAAGGTAGACAACTTACCCAAGATAACACAGCTGTTAAGGGACACGATTTAATAAGCCCATGCTTTTTCTACCACACCAGGATTTCTCAGACTCAGCACTGGTGACACTGTAGGTTAGATCATTCTGTGTTGTGGAGGCTGTCCTGTACATTATGGGCTGTTTAGCTGCATCCCTGATTTCTACCCACAAGATGCCTACAGGAACCCCTTCACTTGTGACAAAAAGGTCTCCAGATGTTGTTAGATGATTCCCAGGGCATGGGAGCACCTGAGATGGGGATGTCTGAGAACTGCAGGATGACATACTTGCTACTGCTTTCTTATAATACATTCCTTCTTGTTTAAAAATATGATTGACTTTTAAAAACATATACTGAATGTTTTATTAGACTTGGGCTCAGAGTTTGTTGATATTCAAAGCTTAGTTTAGAAGATGCCGGAGGGCTTCCTTACCTCGGAGTGGCTCAGTGGTAAAGAATCCACCTGCCAATGCAGGAGACATGAGTTTGATCCCTGATCTGGGAAGATCATAAATGGTGCAGAGCAGCTAAGCCCGTGTACCACAGCTATCAAGTCTGTGCGCTAGAGCCCAGGAGCCACAACTACTGAGCCCGCCTGTCGCAACTATGGAAGCCTGTGTGCCCTAGAGCCCATGCTCCACAACACGAGAAATCCCCACAATGAGAACCCCAAGCACTGCAACTAGAGAGTAGCCCCTGCTTGCCGCAACTAGAGAAAAGCCCACACAGCACCAAATACCCAGTACAGTCATAAATATATAAGTAAAAATTTTTTAAAAAATTGCTAGAGTATCACATGCCCAAAGAGTAATGTATTTGCAGGTTAGTGAAATGTCATGTTCTTCTTTTTCCTATTTTATTTTTATGATCTTCTTTCTTGTAGGTCTACAAAGGATTCCTCCTGTTTCACAGTTGTTCTCAACAATCTACGTGTGTTTCTCATATTTGACTGGCTGCTGTTGGTACACGATTTTCTCCATACCCCCAGTGATATTAAGAAGCCAACTAAAGTTACTCCTCCTCGCCACCGTAACTCAAGCAGCGAATCTGCTGTAATTCCCAAAACCGTGAAAAGTGGAGTTCTTACCAAGCGGTCTTCCCTTCCTGTGTCCACCGAAAGGCACCTGGAGGTCAAGGTCAATGTAACAGGTAAGTGTATATAGTTGTGAGTCACCGATTCTTGGTTTGGATTTTAGGCTTATTTTGTGTCTTACAGTATGATTTTTCTGTTGCCTCTGCATTTTAACATGAACACTTACATGTTTCCAAGTTTTGCAGACTAGCAACTGGTGACATTCTTAACCTGTTTTCAGATGGGAATTGCCTGGCCCACAGTGAAGTCTGCAAGATCTAGTCCCTCTCCTTTGAACCCTCCTAATGCGTGTTCCTGGCCTGAGTACCCACCTGGGCAATGATCTTTTTTCCCAGTGTTAAATCTGGCTTCAATTTTCTGTTTGATCTCCAGGGCCCGAACAGATGTGCCTTACTGAGTTTAGGCAAAGGTGGTATGTGAAAAATCTCAGTTTAGAAGATAAATAAATGAGGGGATTGGTGCTGGCTTTACAAAACGAATCTTTTCCTTTATAAACAGATTTACCATGGTTTTTGTTAACTAGTAGACTCTCATAGCACATCTGTACATATATGTGTCTTTATTATTATGTTTGTGATATATCCTATCTCCTGCACAGTGATTTGAAAGAAGCTGGATAGCTTACATCATTTAAAATATATTTAGTTTCAGAAGTTCAGTTTATACATGTTTTTGATGAAAACAAAAAGTAAATTTGCCATGTCCATGTCCAGATGAATAGAAAACTGTGTCTGCCAATTTAAAAAGCAAAAAAAGTGGTCCACATTCTTTGTAAACAACCCTGAACATATACACAGATGACCTGGAAAGTGCATCCCGGTCTCAGGCCTGTGCACTGCCCTGCTGGCTCAGCTGCGCCTGGCCAGACCTGTCAGACCTGCTCAGGGTGTCAGCAGAATGCCGACAGACATCCTGGACATCCCATCTTTCTGGCTGACCTGTCGTCCCCCCCACCCAGTACATGTGCCGCCTGGTTTACGACACCTGCTGCTTTCAACTTTGGCCTAGTTGACGATACTGTCCTTTCCAGGCACGGAGTTTGTGGTCGTTGAAGATGTATCCTGCTTCGATACCAATGCCATCATTCTCAAAGGCACCACCGTGCTCACCTACAAGCCCCGATTTGCCGATCGGCCCTTTTCAGGAAGTTTGTTTGGCATTGAGGTAAGAAGTCTTTGTGTTGATTGAAGCACTCAACATTTGGCTCAAGAGAAAAGCATCTGGAGAATAATTTTACCTCCTCAACTTTCCTTCAGGGTGATAACTAATGAGACTAGAGGACCCTTGCTCTCTTCTCTTCATTTTCTCCTCACATCTACCAGGCTGTTCTAATGTGTGAATTCAGGCTCCCAGGGTCAGGCTGTGAATGTGAGGAGGGACTGTACCTTTCTCCCAGACCCAACCTTCCTCAGAATGTTCAAGGAAGCTCTTCCAATCCGCCTTTCCCCAACAGGCTCCTTGTCATGTCCTCCTGGTTCTGTGGGTCTAGGCCCTGGATAATTTGTGAGGGTGAGGAAGGGGTCTTCGTTATCTCCTGCATCCCCTTCCGCACATTGAGTGCTTGTCCTCACGAAGACCTAGAGCTTTCTGGCTATAGAAACGTGATACTAAAGTGTTAGGGACTTCCCAGGAATATCTGATCTATTAAAGGGCACCTCTGGAGAGTTGGCCCTGACTTCAAGGGCCAAATCTCTAATTGTGATGCTCACAGCTCTGATCCAATCTCATGAAGGAGATAATTTACATTGGGATGGCTTTTGTAGCCAGAAGATTACGTTCTGCAATATTATGCAAAAACTGCCCTGTCTCTTCTTAAGCCAGGATGTGTGGAGACAGAAGGAGAAATGAGGCAGATTATTATCTCCTCTGGCAAATATTCTTAAGTCACCAATCTCTGCTAATGTTCCTTTTGTTAGAATACTAGGATATTTGGTCAGAGTTACTCATTTGCTTCCCATTTGTGATTAAACTTTTTCATGCCCAGTTCTTTCCAGTAGCATTTCAGAGGTTGAGGGAGCAAAAATTGCTTTCACCCTCAGCAGCAGGTGGTACTTTTTTTTCTGGTCAGAAATAGCTGAATAAAACCTGTGGAGATTTTACTTCCCTACCACTTGTATCTCTCATGTAAAGAAACCTCAGTGTGAGAGGAAGGATTTGCCTGCTAGCGTGATGTGACTTGGTCCTGAAATTGCAGTTCGTCTGCTTTCCAAGCCTCCACAATACCAGCTTTGAACGGGAAAGTTTGGTGATTGATTAATGAACTGTCAGGTACAATTGGGTTTTGTGTAGCAGAAGCCCGGAAAGAAAAAAGGAAAATGGAATTTTCCTGCCCCAGAATCTTAGAAAAACTCCATGGCGAAATATTTGAGCTTCCTGGAAACTCCCTTCAGTCTTGTTCTTAAGGTGGCACAGTTGGATCTGAATTTTAAGACTACCCTAATACATCCTTGGGGGAGAATTTATAAAGAAGGCAAAATGAGTTAATGTTGAATACAGTAGAGGACCTTGGTGTCATGCTTTTCAATAGCTCTAGAAAATGCCAGGCTTCCTTGGTGGCTCAGAGGGTGAAGAGTCTGCCTGCAGTGTGGGAGACCCAGGTGTGATCCCTGGTCAAGAAGATCCCCTGGATCTTGGCAGGAAATGGCAACCCACTCCAGTATTCTTGCCTGAAAAATCCCATGGATGGAGGAGCCTGGTAGGCTACAGTCCATGGGGTGGCAAAGAGTTGGACACAACTAAGCAACTTCACTTTCTTTTTCTTTCTTTAGAAAATGCCAGAAAAGAGGAAGGAGCAAGGGAGACTAAAGTGATGCTTTCTTCCTCCTCTACTCTTGCTGAGCATGCAGCATAATATGGTCCTGGAATGGGCTCCTCCGTCCCTATTCTCTCCCCATAAATGTGTTTTATTTTATTTTTATTAGAACATCTCAAACATACATGAAGTAAACAGAATAATATAAAGAACGCCTATGTGCCTTTCACATAGCTTCAGTGATTAATGTATTTATTTTTACTTATGATAGTAACAACTATATTACATTAAATTAGAGAAGGGGCAGGAAAAACCACTTATCACCACCTGTCTCACTTACATAATCTCTCTTGACATTTTGATGTATTTCCTCCCCTATAGTTTTGGTGCAATGTTATTTTCATTGGGCTCCTTTTTCACAACCAGTATTGTAACTATTTTCCTACCTTTCTAGGTAGTCTTTTAAACTGTTACTTTTAAGTGGCTGCAAAATACTCTGCTGAGTAGATGGAGAATATCTTGAAAACATTGATTCTCTTTTTTTTTTAATTTAGTATTAAATGATGTTTCGGTGAATTTTTCTATATTTTGATTACTTCCCTGGACTAGTTCCCATCAAGAATAGGATTATTGGATCAAAGGGTGTGAGATTTTTAAGCCTCTTGTTATATATTGCCAAACTGCCTTTTCCACGGGTGAAGCACTGTGCTGCTGGCAGTGGGTGAGGGCACCAGCCTCACTCTTCACAGTGTTCATTTCATTGGTTGTTATGGGTCTTTTATAGGAGAGGACTGATGGCTTCCGAGATGGCCCCCTTTTCTTCTGGTGGTGAGACTCTTCCTAAATCAGACATTAATTCATGCCATATTGCATTTCATACTCTAGGTGTTTTCATGCCGACTGGGGAATGAGCACGACACAGCTCTTTCAATCGTCGATCCAGTACAAATTCATGTGGAGCTGGTGGGAAATTCTTCTTACCAGAATAGTTCAGGACTAATGGATGCATTCAATAGTGAAGATTTTCCTCCTATCTTAGAGGTAATGATGACAAGTCTGGATAACACACCGAGGCTCTCCCAAACACTTCCCTTTACTTGAACTACTTATTTACTCTGCCAGACTCAACAACAGTTCCATTACTTCAGCAAGTACAAAATGCATATGACATTGTCTCTGCCCTAGAAGATATTTCAGTCTTGTGGAGGATGAAAGACCTTTTGATTGTCTGGTATGATCTTGAAGTTCTATGAAAGTTTACAGAAAGCAGAGTTCAGCATAGTTAGGGATATTGATTGTGAGTGAAACAAAAGAAGAGTCTGATCGAGGGAGTAGGATGTAAATAGGCTAAGAAGGAGAGCAATTCTGAATTAGGAAGTAGCAAAGTCAGGAGTAGAAGTGGCCCAGTAGAGCCGAGACTGAGGAAGGTCTCACTGCAAGAAAGAAGTCTGGGGGCGTGAGGAGGAGGGAGAGGAGAAGCAGAGCAGGTAAAGCCAGGCCAGGACCGGTTAAGACTTGGATGTTTTATTTCTTTGGTAGAGAGGGAGTAGTTAATTCATGATCTGTAGGACCATAGGAGGTTTGAAAGAGAAAAACCATTCTGATTTTTGGGCTTCAAAAAAAGAAAAAAGATAAAAGTAAGTAATAAATAAAGCACTATACCCAGACTTCAAGCAGACATCCCATTTTAAAGTGGTCTTGTGTTGGTGTCTGTACAGCTTTTTCCACTGGTAGCTGAATTGCTAACGACTGAGGAACACCAGATTTTTACTGGTGTTAAATATTTTTAAAAATATTAATATTTTTAGAAACATTAATACAGAACTTGACTCATTTAAAGCTTTGTTTGAATAAAGGAGAGAGAAATTTTGTAGGGCAGTCAGTTGGCTTCAGAAATTTAAAAAATAGATCAAAGCAAAATGGATTAACAGTGTTGCTAATTGGCTCTGGAGGAGGCAAGGATTGCCTTCCTCTTATTCTCTGCTTTGATGATTATATACACTATGAAAATCATTATACTGAAGTATTAAGTGCTCTAGTAATTTTCCTTGCTTAGTATTTTTTGTTTGGTACAGTTTTGTGACATTTGACCTCACATCTGAGACATCTTACCTCATGGCTATTAGTGGTTGATTTCAAGATCTCCCCAGTCTTCAAAATGAGGAAGTGTCTGTTGTATTTCTAGAATCATAGTTAGAGTGTTACCTCTGAGAGGTGTGGACACAGAAGCCAATGCAGCTTTAAAAACTGCCACCTTTTAAATCTTGTTAGATTCAGTTACAGGCCCTGGATATCAGACTCTCCTATAATGATGTTCAGCTGTTTCTTGCCATTGCAAAATCCATCCCAGAGCAAGCTAATGCTGCAGTGCCAGACGCAGCGGCCTTGGAGGCCAGCTCCGTTCACAGCTACCTTCCTGGTGCTTCTCGAGGGGGAGAGGAAGTCAGAGAAGGGACAAGACACACCTTAGACCCTGTCTTGGGTAGGTATTTAATCATAAAACCTGTTCAGCCTTCCCCCAGACTCCCCTCCTTCTTAACATTTAAGATTTTCTTTTGCACAATTAAATTATTCAGGGTATAATTGTCTGTCATTAAGTATAATTGTTAAGTCATAAGTATGAATAATTCTTATTTTAAAAATAAAGAAAACACCCCAAACCAACAATTCTAGCCTACAGTATTTTTCCTTTAACCATTTCTTTTAGAGACACGGGTAATGCTAAGATTTAGTTTTAAACTTTGTTTTCTTCCAAAAGTATGTTGATAATAATACTGAGTTTCAGTTTTAAGCTTTTAAAACACAGCCAATATAGGGAAAAGACTTAAAAACTTCAGGGTGCACTTGATAACTTCCAGTTAGGAGCTTATTTTTGCCTATAGAGTGAAATGACTGAGTCATCAGTTTCTGATTTTTTTTTTTTTTTTTTGCTTCAGTTAGTCTGTGGGTTAATTTACATTAAATTACTTATAAAAATATATATACCATTTCCCCCCTAGAGTTACAGCTGGCTAGACTGCAGGAGCTGGGGTTTAGCATGGATGACTGCCGCAAAGCTCTCTTGGTGTGTCAAGGTAATTTGAATAAGGCTTTTTCCTTTATCTATTATCTTGATAAACAATAATGTTTGATTATCTTTATCTTTCCACTTCCTCCCCTACCCCCATGGGTGCCTTAGTGAGCTGGAGTGTGTTTTGAAAGCCTTCTGTGGTTTTCTGTGGGCTGAATATAATCTTGGGCCAGTAATAATGGGATGCAGTATTTTATGCAGTAATTCATAATCCATTTGAACTATAGGAGGTTTGAAAGAGAAAAGCCATTCTGATTTTTGGGCTTCAAAAAAGAAAAAGATAAAAATAAGTAATAAATAAAGCGCTATACCCAGACTTCAAGCAGACATCCCATTTTAAAGTGGTCTTGTGTCGGTGTCTGTACAGCTTTTTCCACTGGTAGCTGAATTGCTGACGACTGAGGAACACCAGATTTTTAGAAATATTAATATAGAACTTAATATTCTATAAGTTCTGGGCTTTGGAGCTGACTGCCTGGCTTCAGATCCTCGCGCTGTCCCCTACTGGTTCCTTGTTAGTGACCTGGTCAAGTTTGACCTCTCTGTTCCAGTGCTTCCTTACTTGTACAGTGAGGATTAGAGGCCCTCCCTTGCTAAGAAGCACTCTATGCAAAACACACAGCATGTGCCCTGTAGACTTAGCACTGTTGCTATTGGGAGTGGTAATGGTGGTGACACTGATCAGCTTGGCCATTGGTCGAGCTCCTCTGTGCCTAGTCATTCCCTTGGTGGTGGCATTCTTAGCCTCACTTCAGATGGGGAAACCAGCTCAGATGGTTTGGTAAGGCTATGGTTTGGTAAGATGGTTTCGTCTCAGGCTGTGTCTTAGCATGGGGCTGGGATGGGTTTAAAGCCAGGTGTGCCCATCTTCCTTCCACTGTGTCACACCACCTCTCCACCTCCCTCTGTGCTCCCCTTGTCTTTAAATCAGAGATACAACAAAAGCTGTATTTTTTCCTAGTCTTGATACTTGGGTGTATATCCTCCCTTTTTATTTCTCTATGTACTATATACAGGTGTACCTTGGAGATTTTAGGGGTTTGGTTCTGGACCACCACAATAAAGAAAATACTGCAGTCAAGCGAGTCACACACATTTTTTGTTTTCCCAGTGCAATAAAAGTTGCTTTTATACTCTATTGCAGTTGGTTGGGTGTGTAGTACCATTATGTCTATAAGAACAATGTATGTATCTTTATTAAGTATTGCTGTTGGGAAAATGGTGCTGATAGACTTGCTCGACACAGAGTTGTCACATATCTTCAGTTTGTAAAAACTGTAATATCAGCAAAGTGCAATAAAACAAAGTATGCTCATGTATCCAACAAACACACACACACACATATATATATATGCACATGTGGTATTTATACATGTTGGTAGATTGTATTGCAAATACTTTGTAGAATTATAGTTACAATTTTATTATAACATAATATTAGCAGCATCATCCCTTGTCATTAAAATTATTTGTAAATGATTCTTTTACATTGATCTGAGGATGTATTATTGTTTATTCTTCAGTTGTTTTTCATTCTTTCATTATTATACACAATTCTGTTACTAATATTTTTGTGTATGAACTTTTGTCTCCATCTCTTTCAGTTTCTTTGGTAGTGAGACTTTTAAAAAAATTTATTTATTTGACTGCACTGGGTCTTTTGTGGTATGAAGGGTCTTCGATGTTTGATGTGGCATTTGGGACTTTTTAGTGTCACACGTGGGATCTTTTAGATGCAAACTCTTGGTTGTGGCATAAGGAGTCTTAGTTGCAGCATGCAGGACCTAGTTCCTTCACCAGGAATTGAACGTGGGCCGTCAGCATTGGGTGCTCGGAGTCTTAGCCAGTAAACCACCAAGGAAGTCCCTCTTAGGTAGTGTGACTTGAAAATGAAAGTCTCTCAACTGTGTCAGAATATACAGTCAGTGGAATTCTCCAGGCCAGAATACTGGAATGGGTAGCAGGGATTAAACCCAGGTCTCCCGCATTGGTGGCAGATTCTTTACCAGCTGAGCCACCAGTGAGACTTAGTATTGTAAAAACTGGATCAGAGGATATAGTTATTTTTTGAGGCTCTTTCGTGAGTCGACAAATCTTTTTCTGAAAGGATTGTACCAGGTTAAACTTTGACCTCTTGTGTGGTCTTATCACATGATTGTTTGCATTACCTATCCTTTACCCCTGAAAACAATTGGAAGGTAGGCCTAGTTATCTTGTGTGCCTTAGTTTCATTTTTTCCTAATCATCATTGCTTTTGGTGTAATTAACTTCATATCCCTTAATGTTTACATTTCATATTCTTTTTACTCTTTAACAATTCAAACACATTAAAAAAATTTCTAAGAGCCTTTTGGATTTTTGTTACTCTTTGTTTTTTTAGTAACTGAGGTTTAGTTCCACCAATTATACAGACGATAATACCAACTAATGTTTATAGAGCCTCTGTTATATGCCAGGCTCTGATCTGAGAACCTCCCAGGTGCTCATTTGTTTCCTCCTCATGGCAGTCCTTCCTGTAAGTGGGTGCTGTTGGGCAGAGGGAGACCAAGCAACTTGCCCAAGAGCCAGTATCTAGTCAGTTCAGGATCAGAAGCCAGGCCATCTTGCTCCAAAGCCTATGCCCTGAACCACCCCCCACTGTTACATGCACTGGCCTCTGGTAATTTATAAATATGGGGCTGCATTGCTTTGCTTTTCGGTTCTGTTCTTTTTTAGCTTTGGCAATCTGGTTGTGTTCAGGGGGCTGTTGTTTAATAATTTTACAGTAGACACATGGCTGAGAAGACCAAGTATGTACAGCCTAAGACCTTTGAGAATAGTTACAAAAGCAGCCCATCAGAATATGCAGAACTACATAGTGAAGATTAAATGCTTGAGTACTGAGTGGCACCTGGAATTTTGGATCCTCTCCATTCCTCTTTTCTCTTCTCCTCCAGCAAATGTCACAGTAGAGGAAGGATGGCTTCCTATAAGCATTTTGAGCCAGGTCATGTGGTAAACTTGAGTAGAGGTGTATAGTAAAGAGGGCCTTGTTCTGTTTGCTAAAAAAGCAGGATTCCTATTATTGTGCTTTTTTTCCTTGTTCTGTCTGAGACTACAGTCTGGCATCAAGGTCTTGGGCTGTCTAGTAGGTCCCTATCAAATGTATTTCTGTTTCCCCTGTGAGTTGCTTGAGTAGCAGTGGAACAGGTCCAACTGATCAGCTTTCGATTGCTTCGCAGGTCAGCTGAAAAAAGCAGCCAGTTGGCTGTTCAAGAATGCTGAACCCCGGACATCCCTTTCCCTGGCGTCCAACAGCCAGCAGAGCCAGGGGCTGGCGCCAGCCCGGTTGATCTCGGGTGTGGAGATGAAAGCCGAGAGCGTGTGTATCTGCTTTATCGATGACTGCATGGACTGCGACGTGCCTCTAGCCGAGCTCACCTTCTCCCGTGAGTGCTTGCCCAGCCCTCAGGTTCCTCTCCAAGATTGGCAGCGACTGCTGTCTTTTCTTCATGTTACTCATGCTCTTCTGTACCTAACAGCATGGGAGAGATTTAGATAATGGTTTTACATGTGTTTTCCATTATTTGTAGTTTAAAGACATGTATTTATTTGCTATATGTGGCCTTCAGACCGTGGGTTGGGAATAACAGAAATTGTCGTTGATGAAATTTCTGATCTGTTAACATGTGTGTGTGCTCAGTCACTAAGTCGTGTCTGATTCCTTGTGACCCCATGGAGTGTAGCCCACCAGGCTACTCTATCCATGGAATTTTCCAGGCATGAATACTGGAGTGGATTGCCATTTCTTCCTGCAGGGGATCTTCCCAACCCAGGGATCAAACACGTCTCTTATGTCTCCTGCATTGACAGGTGGATTCTTAACCACTGTGCCACGTGGAATGTGCCACATGGGAAGCCATTGTTCTATAACAGCCCTAGTTAAATAATTCCCGATCTCTCCATTTTGTTTATGTTTTCATGTATCTAAAGATTGTAGTTGTTGTTATTTAGTCGCTAAGTTGTGTCCAACTTTTTGCGACCCCATTTCTGTAAGCCGCCAGGTTCCTTTGTCCATGTGATTTCCCAGGCAAGAACACTAGAGTGGATTGCCATTTTCTTCTCCAGGAAGGTGGGTTGCCATCTTCCCTGAGCCAGGGATCAAACTCATGTCTCCTGCATTGACAGGTGGATTTTGTACCTCTGAGCCACCTCTGGCTTCAGGGAAGCCCAAAGATTGTAGGGAGTACTGTTATTAAAGGGATTTAAAAGATAAGCATAGAAAATAGGGTTTCCGTGCTATATGTGTTTTGAAAATTAAAAAAACACAGAGGCTTGTTAGAAAGCTTACCCCATTGTCTTCTCCATAGGGCCAAATAGGAAGAGAAACCCTGTTCATCTGAGAGCTGTCCCTCAGCAGAGTGGGGACAACTATAGAAGGGCTTCATCCTCAATCACATCATTGTAAGCCATGTTAGATGCAGCTACTAAAGAGAGTAAAGGAAAATCTCACTTCGGTGTTTACTTTGAATTTTCCATCATTTTGATCTTACAAGCCACTTTTCCCTTCAAGGAAAATTTGATTCTGGGGATTTAATTCAACCTTTTACACACTGTGGGAGTTTTCCTTTTCTCTGTGTTTCTAGGCACCAAAGGGCCACTTGATTAAAACTAACAATGGGAATTTTGACTGTTTGCGTGAGTGTCTTTTCTTCAGAAAATAATTTTTGTTTCTATGGTAATCTTAACATTTTGAGCTAATATTTATGAGGGCATGACTGTTCTCATTACACTACCTTCTTTTCAGATATTCAGGAAAAAAATGTGTTTTTTATGTTCCCTGGTTGCTGGGGAGGCGAATGAGGCATTTACCTCATTCACAACGTTTAAAGGGCAACCATGAACATCAGTGATTAAGGTAAATGATACTTTAAAGCAGTATTTTAAAAAACAGAAATTATTAAATAAAAATTCCATGACGAGCAAAATATAAAATTTTTGTGTATTCTCCTATAAGATCATTAGTATTAATTATAACTAATAGCTCTTTGGGCTTCTCAGGCGGTACTAGTAGTAGAGAACTGCCTGCCAGTGCAGGAGATTTAAGAGATACAGGTTCAATCCCTGGGTCGGGAAGATCCTCTTGAGGAGGAAAAGATAACCCACTCTGGTTTTCTTGCCTGGAGAATCCCATGGACAGAGGAGCCTGGTGGCTTACAGTCCATGAGGTTGAAAGAGTTGGACACAACCAAAGTGACTGGGCACAACAGGTCTTTATTTGTATTAAGATAACATCAGTTTATAACGTACAACTTTTTTGTGTACAGCCTTATATTTCCGCTTCTGCATACACTGCAGTGTGCTCACTACCAAAAATTTAGTTTCTCTCCATCACCATACAGTTGATCACCCCTGCTCTCACCCCCGTCCCTGCCCCTCTGGGAGCCCTTGCTCCATTCTCTGTATCTTTGTGTTTGTTTTTCTAACATCCCTTTAATATGCTAAGTCAGCAACAGAAAGTTTTGGTTGTTTCTGCCCCACCACTGCATAAGATTTGTTTTCATTGCAGGTCTGAATTTTCTGCAGCATGTAAGAACTAGCCCTGAAGGCTACGCCCACTTCACCCTTTCTGGAGATTATTATAACCGTGCTCTGTCAGGTCAGTATAATTATCACGGAATTTAAAACATAAACTTTTGCATTTGCCTGGGCCTATCTCTACGTAAATCTTACATGAAGCAAAGGAGTGGGACAGGATAGGGAAAGATGAAAAATAAGGGCACGAGCACAAAAGATAAAGATTTTTTTCATATTTCTAAAAATATATTTGGTATGTCACAACAGAATTATTTAAAGTTTTCATAGTTAATTCTTTTTGATCCTGGAGTTTGGCTCATTTCAGAACATGAAATTGCTCAGTAGTGAAGGATCACTCGTCAGGCCCTGAGAGCAGCTAACTTTCAAGTGAGATTTAAGCCCACATGCATTCTAAACTTAAGGCCTCCTCACTTCCTACTGGGCTTGTCTCATTAGAAGAGCACTGAGTCAGTGACAGCAGATAACCTGCCTTGCATGCGTACGTACTGTTGCTTCAGTTGTGTCTGACTCTGTGTGAGGCCATGGACTGTAGCCTTCCGGGTGCCTCTGTCCATAGGATTCTCCAGGCTGGAGTACTGGAGTGGGTTGCCATGCCCTCCTCCAGGGCATCTTCCTGGCACAGCAATTAAACCTGAGTCTCTTATGTCACCTGTATTGGCAGGCAGGTTCTTTACCATTAGTGCCACCTGGGAAGCCGGTACATGAGTATAACCTACCTTATTTATTCCCTAAAGTAGAACATGGTTGCTCAGGGCAAGCTGTTCTTCCAGAGACATAAACCTGGATACAGTGCAAGTCATTTTCATATTTCTTTCCTTCCACTGGAAAGACCAGGGTAAAGATCTGTACAGATGGACATTCAAGAATAATCCGGTAACAGGGCTGAACAGTTTGAGCAGCAACATTCTTTATCTTAAAGAGAGTTCTTTGTAGGTGTGGACAGAGTAAACCAAGTAGTGTTGAAGAGCGGCTGCTCCCTTTGAAGTCAGTGAAAAATTAAGCTTCCATGTGTTTTGCTGCCTGCTAATTGTTCTAGAGTATGTGTCACATTCAATTTTATATGTTAGTTAACATTCTCCCTTCTCTGTTCTGGATTCACTTAAAGGCAACACTCTGTTTTCCTAATTGTTCAGAATGTTTAACTTCATAATAATGGTCCCAGCCCTGCTAGTTGAGAGAAAGTTTTACAGGGCATATGGTAGCTATTTTTTTTTGAGAATCATTTATTTTCCCAGAGCAAATATTGCTTACTTTTACAGTTGCAGGAACACATTCAGGTCACTAAGCACTAAATGGCGTGAGGAGATGAACGTACCAACGTTAAGCTACATGTTAGATTGGATTTGTATTAGTAGATCACTTCATCCATGGCCGGTGAATTATGTTTAGGGAAAAATTAACTGGCCTTGAAAAGCCATCTTTAAAACCACAGTAAGATACCATTTTTCTCATCCAACAGATGGGCAAAATGGAAGTGTGACAGACCTAAGTATGGTGAAGATATGAGCCATACAAGTGTCATTTCCTACGGTCAGAATTGTAAATTGGGACACCCACTTTTGAAAACAATTTGACATGACCTATAAGCATACTTGGCAACCCTCCAACATACTTCTTCTAGATCTGTGCCCTTGAGAGTCTCCTATGTGTCCTAGGAAACAAGTGAAAAAAGACTGCATCTAGTAGTGGTCTTCCAGATAGCAGCAAAGCTGGAATCTAGTGCAGTGTCTCTTAGCAGTAGAATAGATAAACAAAGTGGTATGTTCATAAGTGGATTGGAACTCAGTGGTGAAAATAATGTACCACAGATACAAGGCTTCAATATGAATGGATCTCAAAGACATGTTATTGATCAAAAATAGAAACTTGCAAAAGAATACACACAGTTAGATTCTATTTATGTGACGATCCCCTACATTAGAAAAATACTAATGTATTTATTCTTCAGAAATGGATACATGGGTGGTAAAACTACAAAGAAGAACACAGGAATGATTAAAAATTCAAGCTAATGGAGTTGAGTGGGAGAGGTTTGGTGGGGAGTGGTACTCAGGAGCTTTAAAAGCATGTGTAATGTTCTGTTTCATTAAGCTAAGTAGTGGGTACATGAGCGTTTGCAGTGATTTTATTCTTTAAACCATACATAAATGTTTAAATATACCTTTTGTACACATGACACATTTTAAGGTGAAAATTTCAAAAAACTTAATGAATTGCCAAATATACCTATTTATTCAACCAGTGGTTCTTGATGTAAGAGGGTCATTAAATTTAATAGTTACTTCAGCCACTGACACTGTTTTTCCAACCTGAGTCTGAGACACTTTTTTCCGTCTTGAGTGTATCAAAAACAGGGCTTGCCTGCTCTTTAAGAGGGCACATCCCACCTGCCTGCCATCCTCCCACCTCTGGAAGACCGTGGTTCGGGCGCATGTGTGCTCCGCTGCCCATATCCTTGAGACAGCACAGACGTCTGTAGGATAACCTACAGCTAAAGAGGGTGCCTTCTGTGTGAAATCAAGTTGGAAATAGAAAGCTGTTATCCATAGTATGTCCTTGCTGAGCATTTGTGAACGGTGTTCCCCTGTAAACTCTTGTTATCTGCTGAGCAGATGTCTTATTTCCTGTGTTCTCTTAGGCTGGGAGCCATTTATTGAGCCCTGGCCATGCTCTGTATCCTGGCAACAACAGGCTGCTAGTCGTCTCCATCCTCCTCGACTGAAGCTGGAAGCCAAGGCTAAACAGCGCTTGGATGTCAACATCACCTCTGTGCTAATTGGTGAGTGGAAAGTTGTCTTTCGAACACTGGTACCCTTCTGTGCGTACATCCCTTGTCTAGAAGACTGTTAATTCTGATTTAACGGTTGCTTGGGCCTGTACCAGACGTCACTTACTCCTCACAGCTGCTTTCCTAATTAACCCTAACTTTGCCTCATGGTGCTTATCACCGCCATTGCTCCAGAGGTGGCATCCCACGCTGGTGTTCTCAGTACTTAAGCAAGAGCTTAGACCATGTAGGAAATACCCATGTCCATGACAAACTTTCTCCCCATGATGCTTGGTCACTGGGGTTTTTTAAATGTCCTAGAAGTGAGTTTAGATTCATTTCTCTCACACTTTTCACAGAATAATTCTTGAAATGTATGATTTTGATTGTCTTTAGAGCAAGGTCAGTTATCTGTGCTGTTTCTCATCAGTTATCATGTTGACCTAACTGTAAAAATCACTGGGTTAATGGGTTGTCAAGCTAATGGCGTGAGCTCTGAAAGTGTCTTTGACAACACTGAAATGTACACTCCTGGATTCGATGTAGTGAGTCAGAATCTTGTCCCTATATCAGAAAAATAGTAACATTATCACACAGTGAGATAGTGCCTTTGCAAGTGAAAGTGAAGTTGCTCAGTCATGTCCGACTCTTTGCGACCCCATGGACTATAGCCCACCAGGCTCCTCCATCCATGGAATTCTCCAGGCAAGAACACTGGAGTGGGTTGCCATTTCCTTCTCCAGGAGATCTTCCCTACCCAGGGATCGAACCCAGGTCTCCCATGTTGTAGGCAGACGCTTTACCATCTGAGCCACCAGGGAAGATAGTGCCTTTGTTCACCATGAAAACTACATTCACTGTTTGAGTTACTGATCCATAGGGTCTGATTTTTGGTAACACTGTAGTGTCTGAGTGATAGTAACACATCCTAAAGTCGTGCCTCAGTTTCCAAAGGGATTGGTTCCAGCACCATACTCCCTGCCCCTCCACCAGGCCCCCACCCAAATCTGTGGCTGCTCAAGTCCCTTGTGTAAAACAGCTTAGTACAGTGAATACAGTTGGCCCTTCATATCTGCCTGCAGAGCCCATAGATATGGAGGGCAGACTGTCCTGCAAATCTGTGAACTTTGTTCAGGTTATGTGTTGGGTTGAATCTCGTAGAATATCCATTGGCTTATTTCATGTCACAGTTAAGAGAATGTATAGTGAAATGAGACCAGAAGTTTATTGATCCCCAAATTTTAAAAACACTGATTTACATTTGTAGGTTTCATTAATATCAGCAATGTAACGGTAAACGGATCTCATGATTCTTCTATATTATTTTGGCTTCTCTGTTGTTTCTTATATAATCTGTTCATCTGGAAGTTTAGATGAAGTTTGGGACAGTGCTTTGAAAAGCCATGGTAAATAAAAGCTTACCTCAAACAAGAGTTCTATTGGTATATTTCTTATGAGTATCTAATTAAAAATATTCTCTAAAACGCATTCTTGTCATTGGTAAAGCTGTTTTATTTTTTTAACCTTTAATTCCTTATTTCTAAAATTGTGCTGAAACCCAGAAACATTGCTGTGACCTCTTAGTGTTTAAAGAAATATAATTTCTGTAGTCAAATACTGGAGCTGAAAACCAGAAACTAATCATCCTTGTTTTAAAAAGTGTGATATTTTAATTAGTAAAGAAGGTCTTTATCCAAGTGTGGTATGTAATAATTTTGTTAACCTGCTCTTCCTGTTTTAATTCTCCTGTTGAAAAAGTAAAGCCACTCCTGGAGAGCTGTCAGCTGGATTTCAGCCTCCAGAGTTTGGTGGCCTCTTAGCTAGTCTTTCTGCCTCCAAACCCTGCCCCTTAGCATGGCATGCCATGCTCTTGACAAAGCAAGTTGTTCTCTTTCCTAGGCTTCTTTGATATGTCCTCTGTACCCCAGCATGTTGTACCAGAGTCACACCACAGTATTCTGCGTTCCCTGAGTATGACGTGTGCTTTCACATCTTAGTCTTTGCATGTGCTGTTCTCTCTGCCTGGACATCCTGTCTAGTTATTGGTAACCCTACCTGCTTCAAGGCCCAGAGTAAAGGTCCTCACGTCTCTGGTGACCGCCACACACTTGACTGTGTGCTCCTCCACTTCCGCCAGTGCAGAGTAAACCTTCCCCTGTTACATGCTCCCGTAGCATTTGGTTTGTATCTTTCTTTTAGCTCCTTTCACATTGTGGGATAGTTATGTGGTGATGGTTGTTTTGCTAACATTCATTTCTTCCAGTGGAGCATGAGGTTCTTCAGGGAACCAGCTTTCTCAGAGTCTAACATAGGGCCCCGCATTTAGGCAGGCATTCGATAAAAGCTTGTTTTGCTGAATTGAAGTGATCTGACTTAACTCTCAATCTTTGCCATTTGTGTTCTCAATATCTTTGGGGAATTTTTCCTAGACCAATACATAAGTACCAAGGAGTCGTGGATGGCAGATTACTGTAAACAGGACAAGGAAGTAGACCCCACCCCGTCTGAAGACTGGATGGGCTCGTCAGTGGATCCTCCATGCTTTGGACAAAGTAAGATGTTTCTCTGCACATGTATGACTAAATCACCTTTGACCTACACAGCCATATTTCAGTGAGAAATTCAAATAGAGCCACCATTTTCTATGGAGAAACCTACAGGAAATTCTGACTGCCTTCTACGGTTCTGTTTTAGTCTGTGGAAAGGACATTTTTTTTCCTGGAACGACATACTGAACTTTTCCTCTCAGCTCTCATTCCATCGTTATGGGAAAAGGACCTGCCCTGTGCCAATCCTCAATTCTGGTCACATAGCGCATAAACTGGGGCACCTGGAAATGTACCAGGGTGGCCGTTGGTCAGTTTGTGTTTTGCTCAGCAGAACAGTTTAATTGACTGGACTTTGAGCCTGGGTTTTGAAGAACATCTTTTCGGTTTCAAATCTAAAGATTAGAGAGTTTGGATATATTCTTGAAGAGAGGGAGGGCGGGCTTCCACGTGGAAGCAATTGTTTCAAGGGGGCGCCTGTACTATAAAGGAGAAAAGAATTGAATGCCTAGCCTCTGAAAGATAGAGAAGTCAGTGTGTTCTCTGTTAACAATGTTTTCTTTCCTTATTTAATGCTTCACCATGGAGTTCTGATTTCCTCAGAGCTGGGAGGTTGTGATGGCCAATGGCATGGTCCTTAGTTGTTCCATAAGCCATTGTCATCCAAATTCACTGTGGTTTCTTTGGGGAGTCTTGGCCGGACTTCACATAGCTCATGAATACTCAACTATTCCATCTGGTCTGCAAACGTGTCACGGGAAGATGAATTTTCTTAGTGTATGAAGTATTTGAACTGGTTCGTCCCTCCTCAGGGTATATAAATGGATTTTCTGTCTGCCTTGTACTTCTTGAAGGAGGAACAAGGCCACATCAGCTCTGTTTGCTCTGTGTGTTCCCAGGCTGTTGCTTCTGAGTCTCCAGGTCATCGCTTGGAAGCCAGGGCTTCTCAGATATCGTCAATTTCAATTCTAGCTCCTCTGACCTTCCCCATTTGTGTGTTGAGAGAATGTAATGGAGTCTACCCAGAAGGCTCTAAATAATCTTTGTAATATGTAATGTGTCCTAGAGAGTGTATTTCTAAAAACATTATTCATGCAGAGGGATCTTAAATCCAGACTCAGTGCAAACACTAAGAAGGCTGAATCTTTAGGATTTTGATGAAGGACTTTGTTTTGTCCCTCTCTTACCGCTCCCTTCGCCTTTTATTTTAACATCTCCTCTTTCTTTATAGTTAATAAGCTATCGTATGTTTGGTAAATGCCAGTGCTAAATTAAAGCTAGATTTTTATTTACTTACAGATTTTTGTGGTTACTTAGGCTTATAAAGTTTTATTATATCTTTTTAATTAGGCATAAGTGAACATACCTAAATTTCCAAACTCTCTTCTTATTGAGACTTCTTGGATGATAGAATAGCAAGTGGGATTGTATTCTTCTACTAGACCTGCTAAAGTAATTGTTGGGCATTTGTTTTCAAGGTCAGTCGGTTTGGAGCTTGTTGAACCAATCACAAATCTTCAGCTCTTACTCTGGAATATTTAGTCATGATCCTGCCCCACCCCCCAGATTTGTGCATTTTATTTAGGCCAGCTTTAAAATAAGCCCTTGAACTACAGGTTCTTAATACGAAGTTCAGCCTAAGGGAGCCGCTGATTTCTTACTGTTTCTTGAGCTGGGAAAGAATATAACGGCCTCTTTTTTGACATTATCTTTGGCTTTGTTCAGTAAGGGCTGAGATTCTGCAGGTAAACCTGGATGGCATGGCACCGTAATTCATTAGTTTTGTAATCAGGGACCTCTTATGGAAATGTCAAAAAAAAAAATGTTCAAGAAATGTCCATGTTTAACATGTAATGTAAATTAGACCATGAGGTAACTCTTCAGCCGAGACTGTAGCCTTACAACATGGGCTGATTCTTCCCCTTGAATTTTTGAGACCCGTGGAGGACTAGCATTCTACTGCTACCACCGTTTTTAATTGGAGCGGAGCAGCTCCCACTAAAATCTGTACTGCTTGTTCTTGGTAACTTTTCTGTGCCATGTGAGAACATGCATGCTTTAAACTAAAAATCCTCAAAAGGCTGGTCGTTCTGTTCAAGTGAATGTGAGTACATTTTCTTTCCCCAACAGAGAAAAAAAGGAGCATGCTCTGTTGACACAGGCTCCACAGTAAAAGCCAGCATTAAAGCTGTCTGGCTCACTTCATCAAGTACCTCGTGAGCTCCTAGTGATCACCAAAGGAATGAGCCAATAAGTGCATGATGCTTGCTGTGTTTGTAATGTACACTGTTTGCGCTAATGTTTTGGAGACGAATCTTCTTTTTCGCTGTATTGATTCTCACCCTCTAACTTTGTCTCTCCTGTCTACCAGGCCTCCCCCTTGTCTACCTTAGAACTAGGAGTACAGCCAGTCTGACTAACCTAGAGCACCAGATCTATGCTAGAGGTACAGTACAGCCAAGCGAGGGCTTGCTTTATTTTCCTGTTTTAAGAACTGCCTTGTACATCTTATTTTCTGTGAACACGGGAGCCAAATGGGGGTATACCCAGCTATGAGTACTTTATTTTAGTAACAGGAAAGATCATTTCCAGCTAATGGACAAAGTGCCTTCTTGTAGCGGAAGTGACGTGCTGATTCTTGTTCTGTCTCTTGCATCTGCTTTTTAACCTTTAGTGGAAATGAAATCAACTCCACAGCGTATGATGCAGAAACATCCAGTGTCAGTTAGAGGTGATGTCTATATTGAAAAGCAAATGAACGGAAGAAAATCGTCCTCCATCAAGCCCTGCAGCGAGTTTTTGTTTATAGACTACTCTGTGAATGTTTATTCTTACGGTACTGCAAAGGGCAGTGTGGAGTAGGAGCTATGATGATCAGGAATGGAGCTCAGAAAAAAGTTTCCAGTAAATAATCGCTTAGACACAAATCCTAATTTCCTTAGAAATGAATTGAGGTTCTTAGGAGGTAGAAAAGAGAATGTTCTTTGTTTCTCTCTCTGATCCTTTAAGGGTTCTTGAGAATTTGACAAGTAAGTATGAGAGGAAGACATCATAAACTTCACAAAATTAGAATTGCAAAATGTTCAGTTCTTCTTTTGTGTGAAGGAGTGCAGTTTAATGTGAATGATTTATGTTTGTCCTTGGCTACCAACACCAGATCCTGGGTCATAGTATATTTTGTAAAAATATACCTTTTGAGTTTCCTCTACTAGGAATTCAGAACAGGGATATTAATAAATGAGGGCAGTACTATGATTTTTTTCTGAAAGGTTTTACGAGGATGGATGTTCATGAGGAGGGCTCCCAAAGCCCAGGCTTGATTCTTCATTTTTTCATGAATTTATGCTTCTAAGTTTTTCTGTATCTGTTATTTCATCTTTTGGGCTAAGTAAAGCATTATTCATGTGTAGCCCATGGGGACAGAAGCTTAGAGAAACTAAATAATTTTGCCTCCATTCACATGAGAGGCCTGGAACTTTATTTCTCATGATTTATAAGCTAGGTCCTTTCTGATAGGCTGAGCTGCTTACAGAGCAGAAGAACCCACACTGTGTATAATGATCACATTTCCCTGGGGATTGCGTCCACAGGGCAGACATTTCCTCAGCTGGAGCTGTTTAAGCTAAGCATGGATGTGAGGATCTTGGGGTTCTTTCAGCCTATGAACCAATTAGGTTTGGTCACCAAAGGAGGTTTCTGAGGCCACCAGGAAATCCTGTTCTCTTTGATGAGCTTGGGGCTTTTGTCCTCTGGCGTTATGCCCAAGCCAGGCACACAGTTGAGCTGGACTCTGGTGTGGAAGATGTCTGCCCCTTCCCTTGTGAGTTTGGACTTGTGAGCCCTTCCACATATTTTTATCCTTGGTGAGCCAGGCTGTTGAAGTCTCTGTGGGTATGTGCAATCCATACAATCACCTTAGCAGTGTGCCTACCCAGGCTGTTTAATTGCACAGCCATATACTTGTGAATACCTTTATATGGGTTCCTAGCACTTTATTCCATGTTACAGTGTGATCAAAGCCATTTGCCACCTGTTCTTTTTAAATCTAATTTGCAAATGGAAACTTAGAGTCTGGCTCACAGTGGGATATGAAAGCACATCTGGCTTCTTTTCCTCCTGGGCCCTTTATCTCCTGTAGTAAAGCTGCTCTCTGGCTCAAGGAGAGGGAGGTTCCTTTCAAGGTGCCACAGTGAGTACTGTTTACCCTGCTGACAGCTCTTAAATTTTTTACTCCCCCTCTGCTCTTGTCAGCAGCCTCACAGCTACTCCTTAATTTTCAACTTGTTGAACACTGACTTTTTTTTTTTTTTAAATCAAGCCTTGGGAACTAAGTGAGGCCACTGGGATGAGAAATGGGCATATTCTAGGTGGAGATTATATTTAGATGCATCTGGGGTGTCTCTAAAATAATCACTAAGTAGTGGGAACACGCTGGAGCCTGCTCTCTTACTTAGACTCCCCTGAGCCATTGTTCTTAACAAAAGAGAACTTGTCTTCACCTGAAATGGCTTGTTGTGGCATGTGTAGAACTCTAACTTCTGAAAACTTGAGAAGCTATAAAGGGAAAAGGAAACAGCGGTTAGAAGATGTGACTTAGCCCTACTGCCCCATGCCGTACCCGAGAGGTGGGGAGAGGCAGGCTTTGGTGGGGTTGGCCTTCTTGATTTTGCTGGCAGGAAACACATGGTCCTAGATGATGACTTGAATTTTGCTGTAGTCCTCTCAGCCGGCAACTGCAGGCACCTCCAGCTGTCATTTTCTCCACAGCTGCAGACCACTTGGATCCTGGTCTGCTGAAGGCTGTCTTTGTGCTTTAAAGCCAGACACAGAGACTGGGCCTCGCCCGTTTTTGTCGGCTGGGTGTGTGTTGCTGAGCATGTCAGCCTGGAGCTCCCAGCCCTGGGCTGCTGCTGCCTTTGTGGTTCCCGCTCCCACCTCGCTCTTTCTTTTGGGCAGTAGAGGAAGCACAGGCCCTGGTAGGGGCCAGGGCCTCTTTGCTCCCAGGAGTGCGCAACAGGCTGTACGGGCACTGGAGAGCCTTCCTTGGTCTGTTTCCAGTGTTCATCATCAGGTCCAGCTCCCCCTAGAACTTACAGTGTCGTATGGATCAGTGTTTCTCTCTAGCTTCCCCAATTAGAAGCTGCTTTGTGAAGGAAACCATATTTTGTGTTCCTCTAGGCATCTCCATAGGACCAACCTAATACAGATGGTGAGGATATCTGTGCAAGAAAAATGAGCTAGAAACTTCATTTAAGTAGCTTTGGGGTAGTATCTTTTTGAACTTCCAGGGAGGAAAACCCACAAGTGCATATGTAAGAGAACAGGAAAGGATGTTTTCATTTTTTTATAATGTGCTTAGTATGATTCAAGGGTAACTCTTATACAAAAGAGAGCTTCCTGAAAGTACAAGTGTTTTGCACAAAGTGATACAAGTACACGTGTTCTGTCTTGCTGCAGTTCAGGTTATCCATTTAGAATGGCTTTCTTGGGAGCAGTGGAGGTTCATGTCTGTCTGTCTTGATGCCAGCCGTGTTAGGTCTAATGCCTTCTCCTGAGTTAAGGCCCATAAGAATCATGGGAGAATTGTGGAGTGAGAGTTGTCAACCATCACAGTCAGTTGTTGGGGGACTGAGGCATCTCATAGTAGGTGGCAGAGTACATGGAGATGTCCTGCTTGGCCTGTCAGCACACCTGTGGTGCTTCGTTCTTTTTTCTGTCCACTGTCAGCCTCTTAGCACAAGAGGCCATGGTGAGCACTGCCTCCAGGTGTGGGGAGGGTCTCTGCCGCACAGGTCAGGGCATGTGCTAATGGCCTTCTGTTTGCTCACAGCAGAGATGAAAGCCCCCAAGCGCCGGCAGCCGTTTGTCCCCTTTGCTCTGAGGAATCATACAGGCTGCACTTTGTGGTTTGCCACTCTGACCACCACGCCCACCAGGTAAGGAACACGGGATCTGTTGCCTGGTGCCACCTCTGTCACCGTAGGCCCCTGTGTACCAGCCCAGCAGAGCACTGCGGGCCCTCCGTGAGGCTCTTGGGATCCATTGCATTTGACTCAATAACGCGATGTCTTGCTGAGGTTTATGATGGAGGTTCTGGTTCTGTGTAGAGTCTATAGTCAGAGGAGTCGGTCTTGAGTCTGAAATATCCAAACTGTGATCTTGATCCTGGCATCCATTGTGTTTAAAATAAAAGTTTAACAGTTTAAGGATGTGAAAGATAAGTCACTCCATCCTTTCTCCTCGGTCTTCATTCTACTTTCCCCTTTAAGAGAAGCTGTATGCTGTTATGAAATCAAATGTTTTGCCCATTTTTCTTCTAAAACTGCTTGAAAATACCTCTCATATCCCTCACCTCCACCCCGAATTATCTTCCAAACCTGCAGCACACTTGAGTCCAGATGGGACTGGGTGGAGTTGGGAGAACAAATGAGTTCACCTAAGCCAAGTGAGAAGGCTCTCTAACGACTTGCTGCTGATTTAGGCCTTGGCTCAACTCTCCAAATGTAGGCCAATCTTCCCAATTTAGTAGTGACATGTATGAAGTGAGGACCAGAATCAATTGATTTGAAAGCGTATTTCTCCTGCCTCCACCTAGTATGGTAGTGCTCCAGAAGAAACTTTTTTTTTTAAAGTCAGTTTTTAGTTAATAGTCACTTAAAAAAAAAGTCACTTAAATATTGGGTTGGCCAAGAAATTCATTCAGGTTTTCTAATTTCATTCAGAAATTCATTCAAGTTAAAAGTCACAACTAGCTTACATAACCCCTTGGGTACCAGACTCTACTGCTGGCAGCAGGTGATTCTGCAGTGATTGCATTCAGCTGTTTGTAGAGTTTCAAATGTGATTGATCATGAAGTCAACTTGAGTTACTGACCTTTAAGGTCCTCTTTTGCAGCCAGGTTATATGGCCTTATTGCTGTGAATTGTGTCCTGGGAAGGTTTTTGCTTCCAGCCCTGAGTTCTGGGTGAGAGGGAGGTGGAGCGAAAGAGGTATTGTCTGCTTTGGTTCCAGGGCTGCACTGTCTCACAGCGGGAGTCCAGGGGTAGTTCCCGAAGGAAATGGGACGCTTCTTGATGATGCTCACAACGTTAGTGAGTGGCGGGAAGTCCTGACGGGTGAAGAGATTCCCTTTGAATTTGAAGCAAGAGGAAAGCTAAGACACAGGTAAAACGTGGTTTTCTTTTTGCCTCAAAAAAGGTGGGGGGGGATACATATATATGTAAATAATTGTCCCTAGTGTTTTGCCTCTTCACTTTCCTTTGTTAATGACTTTAATTTCTTATTTGTAAAAGGCGTTTAGAAAACCAGTGTTTCCTTTTTTAAAAAATATAACGACTATTTGGGAATACATTTCTTTTCATCAGTTATCCTTTTATTTGACATGTGAGGTAATAACCTGTATGTTCCATGTAACTACTTTGGTTGAAGCATAGACAGGTCATAGCTCTCCAGTTCATTGCATCCTAGCTGGTTTTCATGATGGAGTGGTGACATGGTCTTATGAAAAACATTATCAAAGCACAGTGAGTTTTAAGCTACACATGTACCCTTTCAGCAAGCAGATGGTTTTAGGAAACAATGCTGATAATGATAAGATGCTCTCATCCTTGTTTTTCTTAATATTTATTAATTTATTTAGCTGTGGCACAAGGGATCCTCACTGTGTCATGTGGGATCTTCTGTTGTGGTGCACGGGCTCTCTAGTTGCGAGGCTCTGGCTCTTGAGTGTGTGGGCTCAGTAGTTGAGGCTTATGGGTTTAGTTGCTCTGTAGCATGAGGGATCTTAGTTCCAAGATGGGGGGTCAGACGCATGTCCCCTGCATTGGAAGGAGGATTCTTAACCAGTGGGCCCCCCAGGGGAGCTGCATAAGATACTCTAATTCTAAGAATAACTCACTTAGGGAGACCACTTGCTGATGCACTCAAAACCACCAGCCAAAGGCTGGGAATAAATGCAAAAGAACATTGTGCCTGGTAACCAAGAGGGTGTAAAATGTGTAATAAAATGTTCTTTTACTTGCCAAAATTTTTAAGTAGAAGGGCTGTCTGGTGGATACTGAATAGTTAAGATTTTAGCGTTTGAGCCTCATTATCTAAAACTTAAGAGTTTGGCTTCAGCCTTCTGTGGTCACATGTGTTCTCTGTATGCAGATGTGCTGCTCAAACGCTTCGTCCTTCCATATAGCTCTGCACTTGCGCACATTACTCCCTAGTGGCAAGAGTTCTGAACTTAGGTGATTTTTAGGAAAAAAACAGTTTATAAAAAAAAAATCACTGCACTGGGCACATGTACCTGGAAACCATGTTAGAATTTCCAGGGAAGGGGGTGAGCATTTTTCTGTTTCACAAAGTTCCTGGAGAAGCTAATTATAGAACCATTTGCTGTATTTCTTAATAAGCACTGCCTCTGTTGTAGGAGCGGTTTGGCGTTTTTGTCATTTCCGTTTCCATGTTTTGTAACTCATTTCAAGTCCCACCTTTCTGCTTGAATTCATCGAAATAAATGCCTTCTCTGGCGTTTTCCCCTTTGGCATCCTGTCCCCCACTGCCTGCCTCCCTCCCCCTTCCCTTCCTGTCAGCCTCAAGTCCAATTCCTCATTTCAGGCTTCTGGCTTGAATTAGGCAGAATCTAAAATAGAATTAAATGTGCAATTTCCTCCCGTTCCTCCTGTTCTGCCCACTGCCTTCTACTGTAGTTTCAGCAGAGCACTTTAGCCCTAAAACCCTGCGGGCTGTGTGTCTCATTACCCCGTCTGTAAGCTTCTAGGACTGAAGCCCAGTAACTGAGTGTGGTTCTGAGAGAAGCTGGAGATTCCACAAAAGAACCAAGGAGAAAATGTCGTTTTAGGCATTTCCAAGAGTGTGGTTATGTGATTACATTGCTAGCGCAGCATTTTCACTATCCCACTGTCCCACTTTTAGCTGATGTCGTCATTTCATGAAGGTTGAGGTGTAGGGGTGGGTGGAAGACAGACCCGAGCTGGTTTGTCTGGTTTGTACAGAGGGAGGGCAGCCGCCACTCTTGCTCAAGCTCTGTACATCTTGCAGTTTTGTTTTAAGCATAAGGCGCAGTTAAAAATATCCTCTTGATTTCTCTTGCATTAGGTAATCACCAAAAAGTTTGGCCAGCTGGGTTTTTATGTCATGATGTAGTAAATCCGATTTCAGGCTTTGCTTCTACTCCTCCCTCGATAGGACTGTGCTTAATGTCTTTTTCCGTCTTCTGCCTGACAGACACACCCATGACCTCCGGATCCATCAACTGCAAGTGAGAGTGAATGGCTGGGAGCAAGTGAGCCCAGTGTCTGTGGACAAAGTCGGGACCTTTTTCCGATACGCTGCACCAGATAAGAATTCCTCGTTCTCTATGGTGTGTGGCTGTGGCAAGGGTGTTCAGTGGCAGGGTTGTGCCTTGGCCACACACCCTCAAAGCCAGGCAGTCAGATAGGCCTGTAGTAGCCTTGCTCTAGTGAAATTTTCTTTCTTTCTTTTTTTTTTTAACTTTTTATTTTATATTGGAGTATAGCCTGATTAACAATGTTGTAATAGTTTCAGGTGACAGGAGAATGACTCAGCCATTCATGTCCATTCTCCCCCCAACTCCCCTCCTATCGAGGCTGTCATATAACACTGAGCAGAGTTCCCTGTGCTGGATGGTGGGTGGGTCCTTATTGGCTGTCTATTGTAAATGAAATTTTCTCATTCTTCCTTTTTCCTAGTGCTAGGAAGAATACCCAAGATTATTTTTGGTCGGTCATAGGCGTTGATAATATCCATATAGATAAGCCAGCCAGTGGTTAGTTTTAGTAGAAAAATAGGACCTAAAGCCAGCATTAACACATATTACCCTACCTGTGCGACTCCATTTTACCCTCACCCAGATCAGCCGGCAGTTTACAAGCTTGCATTCATTGGCTTTATTCCACATATCATTATGTTTCCTTTATATTCTATCTTCACTACACTTTTACAAGGCTATTCCTTGATCCTTCTAGCTCTGTGTCTCCAAATTCTCCTCTCTGGCATAAAGATGGGCATCCACTGTTGTTTATTTTCTGGTCATGCATCCTCTCACATACCCTGGCCCTGATTTTACCCAGCTGTCATTCTAGAGGTTGGAGACCAGCCTGGAGAATGTAGCATTCCTGACCAGAAGGTGCAGGTGGAGGCTGGCATCCCAGCTGATACGACCCCCATGGGTGTTTTTGCCAGACAGTCACACTTTGAGGGGTAATGGTGCTCCTTGTTGAGTAGCCAGTGGTGATTAGGAAAGCACAGATTTGCAGAGATGTGGAAGCTTTCCTCATGTTTGCTCGCTTCATGAAAAATATTCTTAGAAGACACTGATGTTTTTGTGGTCCGTCTTGTGCCCCAAGTTTCTTAGAAGAAGCAGCTTTCTTTTAAGATGACTTTTTTCTGTCCAAGTTCACATCCAGGAACAAAAGGACTAATTCCCCCCAGAGATAACCTTTCTATTGTCTTGATGCATCCTAGAGAATTTTGTGTCTATTGAATGATTGTAAAAGGAATATTGCTTTCCCATATCTTCCAAGATGCTTTTTCTTCATAGTAGACCATACTTTACCCAAGAGTATTTATAAACACCGCCTTTGCAAGCAACTTAA
Organism: Antilocapra americana; assembly: GCA_007570785.1. Lineage (NCBI taxonomy): Eukaryota > Metazoa > Chordata > Mammalia > Artiodactyla > Antilocapridae > Antilocapra > Antilocapra americana. The sequence continues at coordinate 30,166,589 of ML663557.1, forward strand.
GTTGTCATTGAATTTAATGATGCCTGTGTCTTAGCTCTGAACTGATTCTTTGACTTTGGGGATCTTTCTTAGATCGGCAGCCCGAGCAGCAGGACAAATATTATCCATCCCCAAGTTTATGTGAGTATGATTTTTCTGTGTCACTGTGTTTTCTGAGTGCACATGTAGTTCCTGATGACCACTGGACTCTGTGGTTGGAATTTATCTTTTTCATTTTCTGTTAATGATTTCCTTCCTTTTAAAAGAACTTGCAAGGAAATGTTTTCACCTAACTTGGTATATGAGACTGAATATTATAGGGAAGGAGAAAAAAAAAGGGCAAATGTTTTGGTCCAAGGTCTCCTTTTCTTTCTAAGTTAAATATAAATTAACCTTTTTACAGGTATACATATTTTACAGGTTTTCCCCCAAAGATCAACATGAAAGTAACTCAGAATGAAAAATAGTAAGATCCCCACCCCCACCATTTGATTTTTGAAACATCACCACAGGATGACATTAAAAGGCTGCTTTGTGGTTTTTGCTTATAATTTCTTCTCCTTGAGGATAGTAAGTTTTAAAATGTGAAATTTCAGATAAGCATAGAGGCAATAAGATCAAGATTTAAGACAGTTGTTACTGGGCCCTCGTTCTCCCAGGGCTTTGCTGGGCTAGGTCAGCAGAGGCTTTTGGGATGATTGTGTCCTTCTGATAAGACTCTAGGAGGCTGTACTCCACCTTAAAAAAATTTTTTTTTTAACTTAAAAAAATTTATTTATTTTTAATTGGAGTTTAATTGCTTTACAATATAGTGTTGGTTTCTGCTGTATCTCATCATAGGTATATGTATGAATCAGCCATAGGTATATGTATGTCTACTCCCTCTTGAACCTCCCTCCCAACCTGCATCCCATCGCACCCTTCTAGGTCATCACAGACACCAGGTTGAACTCCCTGTGTTATATAGCTCCTTCTCACTAGCTATGTATGTTATACATGGTAATATATGTTTCAGTGCTACTCTCTCAATTTGACCCACCCTCTCCTGCCCTCGCTGTGTCATTAAATCTTTTCTCTATGTCTGAGTCTCTATTTCTGCCCTGCAAACAGGTTCATCATATTAGGTTCTAGATTCCATAATATGTGTTAGTTAATATGCAATATTTGTTTTTCTTACTTACCTTACTCTGTGTAACAGACTCTAGGTTCATCCACCTCACTAAAACTGACTCAAATGCAGTCCTTTTTATGGCTGAGTAGTATTGTATTGTATATACATACTCCAGCTTCTTTATCCATCCTTCTGTCAACTGACGTCTAGGTTGCTTCCATGTCCTGGCTGTTGTAAATAGTGCTGCAGTGAACATGGGGGTACATTTGTCTGTATTCTTCCTTTGCGTTGGAACTTCCTGGAAGGTTTGGTTTAAAACATGGATCTTTTCCTTTGGTTGTTTATTAGGTTGGTTTTCACATACTGTTTGTTTTAATGAAAAAAACTGGCAGTATGCAAAGCTTAGATGTCATGTCATTTGTTTTTCCAATTAAAAAAAAAAGCAGTATCAATATATTCTGAGTACTCAGAGTAATAGCTTTAAAAACCTCCTATTTTACCTAACGTGAAATTTTATACTTAAAAACAAACAAACCCAAAATTATAGGCACATGGTAGTAGCACAAAGTGTGTGTTCAGTGTGTGGATGGACACATGAACACAAATAGAAAATAGTGGCTGCTCCGAAGACCAGAAATAATTCAGTTTCCTCTAGTATCTTGGATGACATCATTGACTCAATGGGCATGAGTTTACGCAAATCCCGGTTTTTAGTGAAGGACAGGGAGGCCTGGCGTGCTGCAGTCCATGGGGTCGCAAAGAGTCGGATACAACTGAGTGAGTGAACAACTAGTATCTTGAGTTTTATGAACCTCAGTGTCTTGTTCAAAATAAAGAGTAATTATTGAGTAGAACTTAGAAAATTATCATTGTGAATAAGCTGTTTTTTAAGTTCTTTGAAATCCAAATGTTGGCTTTTTATAGGCATGTCAACAAACAGTATATGGGCATATTGAGTAAATTTCATGACATTTAGGAAAAAAAGTTATTCTTCCTGTGAAAGGCATGCCAATACAACCAACTCTTCAGAATTGGCTGTTATAATAGTGGATATATAAGGATATTCACTCTTATTAAAGCAGAGTGGTTTTAAAGCTTAATGACTCATTTCACTGAAGATAGATAGTAATACTAAGATGCTTTATATAGGCCTTCTGACCAGTCTTATTATACTTTGTGTGATTTTCAAAAGCCACACTATTATTATTTCTCTCTTCTCCATAGTTCTCTTCACTCCCACCTGTCCGGGTCGTCTTTGCAGTGACAATGGAAGGCAGTGCTCGGAAGGTGATCACGGTCCGATCAGCCCTCATTGTGAAGAATAGACTTGAGACGCCAATGGAACTGAGACTGGACAGCCCGTCAGCTCCAGACAGTGAGTTCTGATGCTGCCTCCTTGCACCCTGAGCTGGACTTCGGGGTGGAAGACACGCCTGAGTGCTAACATGTGTTTCTGTGGCAGAGCCCGTGGTCCTTCCCGCCATCATGCCAGGAGACTCTTTTGCTGTGCCTTTACACCTTACTTCTTGGCGACTGCAGGCCCGGCCTAAAGGACTGGGTGTGTTTTTCTGTAAAGCTCCTATTCACTGGACCAATGTAGTGAAGACCGCCGAAGTTAGTAGCAGCAAGCGAGAATGCCACTCCATGGACACGGAGAAAAGCCGGTTCTTCAGGTAAGCATGGTGCGGCAGTGACATGTAGATTTTGCCATTTTTTTCCCTTTATGCTTTCTCTGAGGACCCTTAATGAATTCAGTTGTGCTTATTGCAAACCTTAAAGTTCTTACTCCTTAAGTGTTAAGAGTTCATAAGAATTCAAGGGTTAACCCTGGGCAGGAGAGTGGCTGTTATTTACCACCTAATATTCATGGGAGAAACAACCACAAACCCAGTTCTCACACATGCATGTCTGTCTGCATCAGCTTAAAGAGAAGACATGGAAAGGGATTTCCCTTGTGATCCAGTGGTAAAGAGTCTGCCTTGCAATGCACGGAATGTAAGTTTGATCCCTGGTCCAGGAACTAAGATTCCACGTGCCACAGAGCGACTAAGCCCGAGTGTCCCAACTAAGACCTGATGTAGATAAATAGATAAATGAGTGTATGTATGTATGTATATACATATATATATATATATATATATATATATATATATATATATATATATATAAAAAAGAGAATATGTCTGGAGAAGGAAGAAAAAACTGACAAATTCTCATTCCTACATTGGGAAGCAAAATCCTGGAGTTGGGAATTTTTCAAATGACAGATTTCAAAGGAATTTGGGTAAAGGTACACTTAGTACTGACTTTTCTTGGGGACTTTGACAAAATTATGTAGACTCCTCATTTCCTCTTCTGAAGAGTACAAGTAATATTTTACTAGATTCAATGTTAGAAAAAATACTGGATTGCTAATGAGATCTTTCTAAACTTAGACTTTAAACTTGTTTAAATGAGAGATAATCAGCTTTAGTTTCCTTTATAGCAAAGACAGGCATTTACTTAGTTTAAGAAGATGATAAAGGAGAAGAAGAAGAATATGAAGAATGCCAGTATACCCTTTATCCAGATTTGCCAGTTGTTAACAGACTACTTCTCTGTCAGTGATTTATAAAACAAAAAAAAACAATTAAGATGTAAATAGTTTTGAACAGCGCTATCAGGCAGTTTGTCACAATTAGCATTTATGAAACACTAACCAGCAATTCCAGTTGCATTTTTATTTCAAGTATCTGTGGACATTCATCAGAAGAGACTATCTCCTGGGCCATAAAACAAAGATCAACAAGTATTAAAGAATTGAAACCCTTCACAATGTATTTCATTATTATGATAGTTACTAAGTTAGACATTAATGACAGTAAGGTACTTACAAAACCCCAGATATTTTCAAATTAAGAATTACATTTATGAATGACCTGTGGGTTTGAAGAAAATAAACAATATTGTAGAATGAATACTAATGAAAACCAGACATATTAAAATATAGGAGATGCAGCAAAGGCAGTCCTAAAGGAAAATGTGTAGCTTTTAATGCTCACATTAGGAAGTCAGGAATATGTAAAATCACTGCTCTAAGGTTCTACCTTAATGTAGAAGAGCAAGCTAAACACACAGAAATAGGAAAAGAAAAGAAGTATGAAAAATCAACAAAGTAGAAAATAAACAATAGGAAAAAATCAACAGTGTCAAAATTGGCTTTTTGAAAAGATTCACAAACTTGATAAACCTCTAATAAGACCAATCATGTTGAGAGGAAAGAAAACACAAATTGTTAGTATAAGGAGTAGAGAAAAAGGAGAACTGCTCTAGACCCTACAGACATTAAAAGATGTTATAAGCAATTTTATGTCAATAAATTCCACACTGGAAGGATAAATTTCTTGAAAGATACAGATTGCCAAAACTAACACAAAGAAGAAATAGGAAACTCAAACCAGTATCTATTAAAGAAATTTAATTTATAATACAAAGCCTTCACATAAAGAACATTTAGGACCATAAAACTTCACTAGTGAATTCCACAGACATTTAGGTAAATAATCATACAAGTTTTTTGCAGACTCTTTCAGAAAGTAGAGGAGGAAGAAATAGTTTTGACTCATTTTATGAGGCCAGCATTCCTGATACCAAAAGTGATATAGTTATTATTTAAAAAGGAAAAATATTAGTATTCCACCATGAAGAAATACAAAAATTCTTAACAAAATACTCCCAAATAGAATCCAGGGAGTGAAGTTTATCCCAGTAATAAGCTTAACATTAAAAAATTGATTAATTTTTTTTTCAAAAGCATATGTGTATTTTGGTTGCTTAATCATGTCCGACTGTTTGTGACCCTATGGACGACTGTAGCTCGCCAGGCTCCTCTGTTCATGGGATTCTCTGTGTAAGAATAATGGAATGGGTTGCCATTCGCTTCTCTATGGGATCTTCCCCACGCAGGGATTGAACACAGGTCTTTTGCATTACAGGCAGATTCTTTACCATCTGAGCCATCAGGGAAGCCCTTTAAAAAGCATGAGACCTAATAATTTTATCAAGACTTCAGAATTCAAGATCAACCTATAGAAATCAATTGTATGCTTATATTTTCAGTTCAGCTCAGTTGCTCAGTTGTGTCCAACTCTTTGTGACCCCATGAATCACAGCATGCCATGCCTCCTTGTCCATCACCAACTCCCGGAGTCTACCCAAACCCATGTCCATCGAGTTGGTGATGCCATCCAACCATCTCATCCTCTGTCATCCCCTTCTCCTCCTGCCCCCAATCCTTCCCAGCATCAGGGTCTTTTCCAATGAGTCAACTCTTTGCATGAGGTGGCCAAAGTATTGGAGTTTCAGTTTCAACATTAGTTCTTCCAGTGAACACCCAGGACTGATCTCCTTTAGGATGGACTGGTTGGATCTTCTTGCAGTCCAAGGGACTCTCAAGAGTCTTCTCCAACACCACAGTTCAAAAACATCAATTCTTCGGAGCTCAGCTTTCTTCACAATCCAACTCTCATAGCCATACATGACTACTTGAAAAACCATAGCCTTGACTAGATGGACCTTTGTTGGCAAAGTAATGTCTCTGCTTTTTAATATGCTGTCTAGGTTGGTCATAACTTTCCTTCCAAGGAGTAAGTGTCTTAATTTCATGGCTGCAGTCACCATCTGCAGTGATTTTGGAGCCCGCAAAAATAAAATCTGACACTGTTTCCACTGTTTTCCCATCTATTTGCCGTGAAGTGATGGGACCGAATGCCATGGTCTTAGTCTTCCGAATGTTGAGCTTTAAGCCAACTTTTTCACTTTCCTCTTTCACTATTATCACGAGGCTTTTTAGTGCCTCTTCACTTTTTGCCTTAAGGGTGGTGTCGTCTGCATATCTGAGGTTATTGATATTTCTCCTGGCAATCTTGATTCCAGCTTGTGCTTCATCTACCCCAGCGTTTCTCATGATGTACTCTGCATATAAGTTAAATAAGCCGGGTGACAGTGTACAGCCTTGACGTACTCCTTTTCCTGTTTGGAACCAGTCTGTTGTTCCATGTCCAGTTCTGTTGCTTCCTGACCTGCATACAGATTTCTCAAGAGACAAGTCAGGTGGTCTGGTATTCCCATCTCTTTAAGAATTTTTCACAGTTTATTGTGATCCACACAGTCAAAGGCTTTGGGTCCGTCATAGCTGCCGCGCTTCTGTGTGGTCCACCGCTTATATTTTAGCCATGAACAAATGGAAAATGTGATTTTAAGAAACACCATTTCCAGTAGCACCAAAAATTTTAATTATTTAGGAATCAGTCTAGGGAATGATATACCAGTCTTTTACCCTAAGAATTACAAAGCTTTGCTGAGGAATAGTAAAGAATCTGCCTTGCCAGTGCAAGAGATGTGGGTTTGATCCCTGGGTCGGCAAGATCACCTGGAGAAGGAAATGGCAACCCACTCTAGTATTCTTGCCTGAAAAATCCCATGGATAGAGGAGCCTGGAGGGCCACAATCCATGGGGTTGCAAAAGAGTCGAACACAACTTAGCGACTAAACAACAACAAAATTAAAGAAAACCTATTAACTAAGTGGAAAAACAACCAGGTTCATGAATTGGATTGTTAGGATTTCCATTCTCAGTAAATTGATCGGGAGATACAACCTGATTGGTTATCAACAGAATAATGAGTTTTTAAAAAATGGCATATGAACCACATACGGATACATACAACAACATGGCTGAATCTTGTTAAAACTTAATGCAAAAAAAGAAAAAACACCCAAACCTAGACACAAAGAGTAAATATGTCCTGTATCATTCCATTTATGCTGTTCAAGAACAGACACCAGCTGATTTATAATGATGAATATCAGAAACAGGTTACTTGAATGATGGGGGAGGATATTGATTGGAAAGGGATATGAGGGGACTTTCTGGGATGAGAGAAATGTTCTGTAATCAGTTTTGGGTGGTGCTTATAGGGGTGTGTATGATTGTCAGAATTCATCAAACTGAACATGTAAAATCCATATGTTTTACTGTGATTTGATTATGCCTTAGTAAATGTGTTTGGATTGAAAATTGCAAAAATCTTACCAAATTATTGAACCATTCAAATGTTATCCTGTCTCAGACTCATCCAAGGAGACAATTCAAGCTCTTCATTCAAGCTGATGATTTTTACACCATTTTGTCATCACAGGTTTTGTGTGGCCATAAAGAAGGAGAATTACCCAGATTACATGCCCTCCAACATATTTTCTGACAGTGCAAAACAGATTTTCAGACAGCCTGGGCATACCATATACCTCTTGCCGACGGTGGTCATCTGCAACTTGCTACCTTGTGAACTTGATTTTTATGTTAAAGGAATGCCCATTAATGGGACACTGAAACCTGGCAAGGAAGTGGCTCTCCACACAGCTGATACCTCCCAGAACATTGAACTGGGTAAGGGTTTAGTCAAATGATTATTTGTAATTATTTTGTGAAAGTGTCAGTGGATATCTTGTGACTATTTGGCATACATTTTAGAGAAATCGTAGCACATAGAATGCTGCAGTAAGTTGGCTTGGGGACTTCCCTGGTGGTCCAGTGGTTAAGACTTCACCTTCTAATGCAGGGGTTGTGAGTTTGATCCCTGGTTGAAGAGTTAAGATCCCATGTGCTTCCGGGCCAAAAAACCAAAACATGAAACAGGAAAATATTGTAACAAGTTCAGTAAAGACTTTAAACAGTGATTCATATCTAAAGGAAAAAAATGCACCAGCTCAGAGGATTTATGCAGTTAAAAAAGCAAAACTTCTAACATAGAAAATTGTTGAAACAAAAAAACTGAACAAAACTAAAATATCTGCAAGGCAAGCACTCATCATAGCCTTTTTTCTTGTGTTGCTCACTTGATGTGTGACTAAAGAAGTCATTTTGTCTTCTCAAACTATGCTTTTTACCAGCTATAGAATGAACAAAATCATATATCTCTTCTCTTTCAGGAAAGGGGAAAACATTTGTCACGCATGCTTGGTACCCCAGTGTATGTCAAATACAGTTTGACGTACATGTTCTCGTGTATTCTTACAGCAGTAGTTAGGAGTCCCATTTTCCTGATGAAGACATTGAGGTTTGAAATAGTTAATACATCAAGTCATTTTCAGTTGTAGGGATGATGAAGTGAAGGCAGAGTCCCTGTGATATATGTAGCTCTTGTAGCAACAGGGTCCTTCTGGGTTTGGAGCAGAGAGAGTGCTTCTTTAAGGCTGCTGTAACATGTTGAAATAATGAGGACATAGATATTTACCTTTTTTACAGTTTTGTAAGTGATTTCATTCTGTCATCTCATTTGATCTTCACAAAAATGGATGTCTCAGGCAGAGAGACAACTGTGACCCCCATTTTACTGATGAGAAACCTGAAACTCACTGAACTTCAGCAGCGTGTCCCGCAGGGAAAAGCTTACATTTTTGAATACATAAATCCTTGAGCTTAATCTCGAAAAGAAAAAATAATGCAACCCTACTGTCTGTTTTAAAAAAAATAGGTCTTTAATCTGATATTTAAATGTTTCTTCAACAAATATTTACTGAGCCCCTGTATAGAATGGAAATGCCCTCCCACCCTCCATCACTATGTGCTCTTCGAGCACTCCTTTTCTTCACTCTCATTGTATACAGGGAGCGTCACTTTTAATAAGAAGCTCTTGAAGTAGATACTGTTGTTATTCCTTTTAGCAGATGGACATAGTAAGGTTAAATAGCTTGTCCCATGTCACACAGCTGTGAGGACAGACTAGGAATTTGAAGCCAGACAGTGAGGCTGCAAAAAACCTTAGCTCTTTATCCTATACTTGGCGTTTATTGGGTTTCAGACACCCAGCTGAGGGCCTGTATAGTAAACTCTTTAATAACCAGAGCTGTGACTGATAAACTTTCATTCTGCTAATTATTACATGATTCAGACTCCCTGGTGTGACTTCTTGACCATATTTATTCTCACCCCAGCTAAAGGGAGATGGCCATTCTAATAAGGTTTCTGCCAGTTGAATACTGTAGTTAATGACTTTTCCAAGAGGAATCAAATTTAGTTTGGCTATGGGCTATTTTGACAAACTGTTAAGTGAGACTCAGGAAGACAGTAGCTTTATCTTTCTTTAGGGGTGTCCCTGGAGAATTTTCCACTCTGCAAAGAATTGCTTATTCCACCCGGAACCCAAAACTACATGGTAAGAATGAGGCTCTATGACACCAACCGGCGGCAGCTGAACCTCACCATCCGGATTGTGTGTCGAGCAGAAGGATCTTTGAAGATCTTCATTTCGGCTCCATATTGGTTGATTAACAAAACTGGTATGTACAGAGGCTGCTCCAGTCGGCCTTTGGAGTCGGTCATGGGAATTCAGATTTATTTGCTCCACGCACTAAATGAAGCCAATGCAAACAGATTACCTCAACAGTGTAAGCTGCTGAACCTTTCCCACTCCATAGAAGTGCTTTAATCACGGTCAAGACTGGCCTTTTGGACAACGACTGAGTCCACTGAATAAATTCAGTCATCACTTTCTTCCCTCTTAATGATTTTTTTCCTTTTATTATTTGCATCTGTCTTGGATACACTGGGTGGGATTGATATAAACATTTCCCCTCCTTCCTAAAGGGCTACCACTGATCTTCAGACAGGACAATGCAAAGACGGATGCTGCAGGCCAGTTTGAAGAACACGAGCTGGCCCGGAGCCTGAGCCCTCTCTTGTTCTGCTATGCTGACAAAGAGCAGCCAAACCTGTGAGTACAGTTATTTATGGGAAGGGGAAATAAGCTCCCAGGGAAGGGAAAAATTAGCAAAGGCTATAGTATATCCGTGTAAGTAGAAATAGACTGTAGATAACCATCCTGACTTGGCAGGGGGACAGCACCATGACTTAATGGGATTTTTTTCGGATCTAATTTCTGTGTTATTCGATATAGAAAATAAACCGTTTGGTTTTGGTGTATAATGAAAGCCAGTTTTATTTTCCATGTATTGAAGTGGTTCTATTCATAACTCTGCTGATGGTGAGAGACCCACATGCTCTCTTTTCTGAGCAGTTTCTCTCCCCTGGAAGCACTCAGCACAGGCTTCAGAGGGAAGACAGGTTGGCCTATTGGTAGAGAGCCTGCACCCCATTCCAATCCAGACCATCTTGTTTTAGACTCTGAAATCCATCTCTTTCTGGTGAAAAAAAGTGTGCAATTTCAAGATCTCAAAACAGTCATTACCTGTTTAAACACAAGAAAAAGCAACAATTGTGAGGATTAACGGACATGTCCTTCTTAATGTATGGTGGGTATTAAGGAAATGACAACCCACTCCAGTATTCTTGCCTGGGAAATCCCATGGAGGAGCTTGATGGGCTACAGTCCAGTGGGTCACAAAGAGTCAGACACGGCTGAGTGACAAAGCACAGGGCATTAATTCAATTTATTTATTTTTTCTTGGATTTGACATTCTGCTTTTTATAGTGGTCTTCTGATGTTTAACCTTAATCCAAAAATATGTAGGTGAATCTGATACTGCTAAAATGCCACACCCCATTATCTATAGAAGGATGCTGCAAACTTAGAGGAGGGCCACTCCAGTGGATACAGATGCATCTACCTATCTAGAGGTTGGGCTGGAGTCAGGAGAGGACTGACCAGGGTGCTGGCCGGTAGCAGACACAAAACAGCCACTTGCCATGGTCAGCAGGCCCAGTCTCACTGTTTCCCTGAATGGATTTTGACAGTTTTAGATCCAGGACTTGAAATTCAAAACGCAGTTTGTTTTGTCCATCAAATTCACAGTTTCCAAAGCCTTTCCATGTAGACGATCTCATTTGATTCTCCCAACATTTCAGTGGATTAGGCAACACGGCAAAGTTTTTAAAGATGAGGAAACTGAAGCCCGGGGAGAGTTATCTGCCCAAAGTTACATTGTTTGTCAGTGGCCGATCTGGAACACACATCTGGGGATTACATTTCCAGGATCCATGACAGGATGCTGGCCAACTGCATGGTGCCTTGCCATTATAATAGCACCAGGCCCTTGAATGAATGTACTGTTAGCTGCATCTTCTGTACATACTTTTCTTGTATGTTCAGGGTATTTCATGAACCCTTGAAACAGTGGAGTCGGGAAAATATCAGTTTGCTTTGAATCTTTGTTTTTCAGATATTGTAGCATTTTCCTCATGGCTTATGCTCGCAGAATCAATGTTTTCCCCTAAAATGTCTAGTTGCGGACGTCAGTACATGTCACACGTTGTTGAACTGTGACTGCCTTTCAGATTGAGTTTTGGCCACTGATTAATTGCCTCACTGTGTTTGGGAATAACATGAGAATGAGGAAGAATCAATGGTAGAGTTCTAATTTTGGCTGACAGCCACAGCAAGGCTTCCTGATTAGAACAGGTAGAAAAGACTTTCTTACGGATGAATGCCTATATATGTCTTTGCTTTTCTGCCCCACAGCTGCACGATGAGAATCGGAAGGGGGATTCACCCTGAAGGCATGCCAGGCTGGTGTCAGGGCTTCTCCCTGGATGGTGGTAGTGGCGTCCGAGCTCTCAGAGTCATCCAGCAAGGAAACCGCCCAGGGCTGATCTATAACATTGGTGGGTTACATTTGGAGGAGGGGGAGAATCTAAACCATGGGCCGACGACTTCAGGCTTGGAGGAATAAGCTGGCCCTACACTTTAGTCTGTCTGCAAGTGCTGGTTTTCTCATTTGCCATTAGATCAGGTATCCATTCTCTGAATGCTAGATTGATATCATCACAGACCTATTCTCCTAGGGATTCAAGGAGCCACCTAAACACTGCCCTTTTGAGGTCTAAGGCTGTGTAGTTTCAGACTCACCTGTGTCAGGAAAGTATCAGTTTGGCTTGAATCCTTATTTTTCATGGAAATAATAGGAACACTTAGAATACTTTTCATCCTCCGAGCATTTCCCACACGTTCATTGAATCCTGCAAACCCTAAGAGAGTAAGAAACATTGTTCTCCTTGAAACTGAAGCCGAGGGGTTAAGTGACTTGTCCAGATAAAACGGGGAGGTCTGGGTTGGAATTAGGATTATGACTGAGGTGTCCACACTTGAGGCAAAAAATATAAAATGCACGTGGTGGTAATAGTAATTAGAAATCCTTACGCTAGCTTAGAGGGCTTCCCAGGTGACTCAGTGGTAAAGAATCTGTCTGCAATGCAGGAGACACAGGTTTAATCACTGGGTTGGGAAGATCCCCTGGAGAAGGAAATGGCAACCCACTCTGGTATTCTTCCCTGGGAAATCTCATGGACAGAGGAGATTGGTGGGCAGGAGTCCATGCGGTAACAAATAGTTGGAAACAACTGAGCACACACAACTAGTCTAGATTGGTGCTTTAACACTTTACACACACAAGCTTGCTTAGCTTCCAGAGGTGGAGAGCACCAAGGGAAGATGTGCCTATGCCTGTATGCCTCCAAAGATGTCGCAGAAGATTAAGACAAACTTGATTTAATTATGTCTCAGATTTGAAGTGTTAGCAGTGCATCCTTCCTTTCCTATATAACTTCTGGGCTCTCAAAGCATTGTTTACTCTTGAATATTGGGAAACCATTGAACTCTCTGTGGTAGTGGAAATGTTCTATCTTGTACTGTCCAATGTGGAGGCACAAGCCACACATGGCTGCTGAGCACTTGAGAGTACATTACTAAGAAATGTGAGTGTGACAAAGAAGCTGAATTTTTTATTTTGTTATTTTATTTTGGGGGGTGCGAGTGGTCATGTATGACTGGTGGCTACTGTTTTGGACAGTGCTGATGTAGAGATTTGTGTTACAGAAGGAAAAATTGAGATGGTATTACTTAGCTGTTTACCTGACTCCCATGGAGTCAGTGCTTTAAGTGATAGAGGGTTTATTAGTGAAAGACTCTCTTCCAAGTATAGTTTGCCTTTTTGTTTGTTTTTTTTTTAAACATGAATTTGCATGCATTCTCCCTTGACATGGAAGCTGTCTCCTTTAAAGGTGACATGAAGACTTTTAATAGAAGAGATAAACTTTTATCTGATCCTCCAGCTGAGGATCACAATTCCGATGTTTGTTCGCTCCATCCCTTTAGGCAGAGTCCACTTCATGCTGAGTTTGGCTTTTTGCTGGGGTGTCTGGTCCTTGAGAGAGTTTCCAAAGCAAGCCCCTGCTGGTTGGCCAGAAGCCATAGTTGGGACAAATTGGAGGAAACATGGTGGTGCCTGTGCCTTTTCAAGCAGCTGGTGCTAAGGAACCACACAGAATTCTGGCAGAGAGGCAAACTGAGCTGTCCAATGGAAATATGCAGTGAGTGCACACACAAACGTAGATGCTAAGTGCATTCATTAGAACATGTCACTTATGTTTTTAGGAACAAGGCTGTGTTTCACATTTCTTTGTTACACTAAAGAAAGGAAGAGAGAGTTTGAGCTAAGATGAGATTTTGTATGAGATCTTGGCGTGTATTAAGAGAATTTGTGGAATCTCTTATATGACTGTTTTTGAAGAATTGGATAAATAACTAGCTTCCTGTCAGGAAAGTTGAAAGCACAGACACAAGTAGAAAAGCCAGGTAGCACCTGAGTGGGTAACCTTAACATGTACCTCCAATAAGGATGATTTTGTATATTTTATCTTATCAGCTATTCATTTTTAAGGGTTTGCCAGGGCAATCTGAGATAAAATAGAAACAAAAAAATTGTTTTAATTGAGTCTTGATGCTATAGATTCTTTCTGTGATAGCAAATATATCTTTTATAGGTATATTAGTTGAGATCAGGCATCCAGTCCCATCACTTCATGGCAAATAGATGGGGAAACAATGGAAACAGTGGCTGACCTTATTTTTTGGGGCTCCAAAATCACTGCAGATGGTGATTGCAGCCATGAAATTAAAAGACGCTTACTCCTTGGAAGGAAAGTTATGACCAACCTAGATAGCATATTAAAAAGCAGAGACACTACTTTGCCAACAAAGGTCTGTCTAGTCAAGGCTATGGTTTTTCCAGTGGTCATGTATGGCTATGAGAGTTGGACTATAAAGAAAGCTGAGTGCAGAAGAATTGATGTTTTTGAACTGTGGTGTTGGAGAAGACTCTTGAGAGTCCCTTGGACTGCAAGGAGATCCAACCAGTCCATGCTAAAGGCGATCAGTACTGGGTGTTCATTGGAAAGACTGATGTTGAAGCTGAAACTCCAGTACCTTGGCCACCTGATGTGAAGGGCTGACTCATTGGAAAAGACCCTGATGCTGGGAAAGATTGAGGGCAGGAAGAGGAGAAGGAGACAACAGAGGATGAGATGGTTGGATGGCATCACCAACTCAATGGACATGAGTTTGGATAAACTCCAGGAGTTGGTGATGGACAGGGAGGCCTGGCATGCTGTGGTTCATGGGATGGCAAAGAGTCAGACACGACTGAGCGACTGAACTGAACTGAACTATTACAAGTTTTCTGACAATTAATGCTTTTCTGTATGTCATAGAAAAGTGATAGGGATATATCTCCCTATCCCAGTATTACTGAACGTTTCTTAGATACAGAGTTTTAGTGTTGAAAATATGTTAGTCACTCAGTCGTGTTTGACTCTTTGTGACCCCATGTACCATTGCCTGCCAAACTCCTCTGTCCATGGAATTCTCCAGGCAATAATACTGTAGTGGGTAGCCATTCCCTTCTCCAAAGGATCTTCCCGACTATTCCACTATTACTGAGCATTTCTTAGAGTTTCAGTGAGTGATTTTGTTTTTGTGATTTGCTCCATTTTTCAGCTATTTTTGAGATTTACATTAAAGAAACACTAGTACAAGTGAATTAGGGAGTTAACAGATCAGAGTATTTATAATTGAAAGTATGTTGGGACATCCAGGGCATCTAGTTCATATCCTAAGGTCACTTCTCTTTTTATGGTTTTTTGATTCTTGTCCTTAGTAGGGTCGTTTGTGTATGTCTCCAAGGCAGGCTCCCTGGATTTAATCCAGCTACGCCACCTACTGGCTGTGTCACCTAAGGACAAGTCAATTATCTTTCCCTGCTTTAGTTTCCTCATCTGCAAAAATGAAGGAATGAAAATGTCTAACTCACAAGGTTGTTATAAGAATTAAATGTTGAGCCTTTGGTAGAGGGTGTAATGTGTACTTAGAGTTCAATAAATATTATTTTTAACCATAAATATTATCATTGTATAACCAGAATTCAACCCTATGCCTTGAATATAGTTACTTTATTCATTGTCTGAATGAATGAATGAAGTTGTCCATCGAATTTTGGATTTTTAAAAGTTATTATCAGAGTTTTTGAGATAATATGGTGTTATTTCATTTTTCTTTCTTTCTTTGGAACTTGGTGTTTTGAGATTTTGTTTTGATTGATTATAACTTTCTTTCTTTGGTACGTCTTTTTTTCCCACAGTACCTATTAGGTGCTGAAAACATTTACTTTATGAAGGAATAAATTCAGTAGTATTTAGGATTATATTTGAGCTGGATTCTTGGGGGTGACAGAAAATACTAAGTCAATTGAGTCAATTGAGTTTAGGGCAGTTGCAGAATGCAGTTAAGTAATACGCAGATTCTCCTCTATGTTGTAAAAGGGGCATGTTCTCTAGGAGGAAATTTTGTGTCCTGTATGTAAGGAGAAATGTGTCACATAAACCGTCTTAGTAGTCAGCTTCATAAATGGAAAGCAAGCTAAATACCTGTTTGTTTTAGTTGCTGTTACACTTGTACGCACTTTATGAAGAAGCTGGGAATTACAGGGATATTGATGTTGCCAAGGAGACTTTTTAAGGTCTCAGTGGGAATAAAGAATAATACTTTGAAGGTAGTTGCTGTTTTCGTTCTATTCTTAGGAGACCTGACAACCTTTCTGGGTGCTACAGTCATTATCTCAGAGAAACTAATTGTGAAGCCTATTTAATTTTTTCAGACCATAATTTTTTTCCTTCTGATTAATTCATTTAACTGGTTCTTGTTATTTCATAGGTATTGATGTCAAGAAAGGCCGAGGCCGGTATATTGATACCTGTATGGTCATCTTTGCCCCCCGTTACCTATTAGATAATAAGTCATCCCACAAGCTTGCGTTTGCACAGAGGGAATTTGCCAGGGGACAGGTAAGCAGCTTGCTTTTGAAGAATGACTAGTGCTTATTTAATAGCACAGTGAATTTTAATGTCATTTTAATTTGAATGTCACATTTAATTTTAAGGACTTATCTCCCCGTCAACACTAAGTTTTTTGATGTGAGTAAATGACAGAATGATCTCTGTTCGCTTCCAAGGCAAACCATTCAATATCACGGTAATCCAGATCTGTGCCCCGACCAGTAATGCTGAAGAAGCTGAAGTTGAACGGTTCTATGAAGACCTACAAGACCTTTTAGAACTAACACCCAAAAAAGATATCCTTTTCATTATAGGAGACTGGAATGCAAAAGTAGGAAGTCAAGAAACACCTGGAGTAACAGACAAATTTGGCATTGGAATACAGAATGAAGCAGGGCAAAAGCTCATAGAGTTTTGCCAAGAGAACAAATTGATCATAGCAACACCCTCTTCCAACAACACAAGAGAAAGACTTTACACATGGACAACACCAGATGGTCAACAGTGAAATAAGATTGATTATATTCTTTGCAGCCAAAGATGGAGAAGCTCTATACAGTCAGCAAGAACAAGACCAGGAGCTGACTGTGGCTCAGATCATGAAATCCTTATTGCCAAATTCAGACTTAAATTGAAGAAAGTGGGGCAGACCACTAGACCATTCAGATATGACCTAAATCAAATCCCTTACAATTATACAGTGGAAGTGGAAAATAGACTTAAGGGACAGATGTGATAGACAGAGTGCCTGATGAACTATGATTGGAAGTTCCTGACATTGTACAGGAGGCAGTGATCAAGACCATCCCCAAGAAAAAGAAATGCAAAAAATCAAAATGGCTCTCTGAGAAGGCCTTACAAATAGCTGTAAAAAGAAGAGAAGCAGAAAGCAAAGGAGAAAAGGAAAGATATACCCATTTGGATGCAGAGTTCCAATAGCAAGGAAAGATAAGAAAGCCTTCCTCAATGCAAAAGCCTTCCTCAATGTACTCTCTTTGCAAAAGTGCAAAGAAATAGAGGAAAACAATAGAATGGGAAAGACTAGAGATCTCTTGAAGAAAATTAGAGATATCAAGGAAACATTTTATACAAAGATGGGCTTAATAAAGGACAGAAATGGTATGGACCTAACAGAAGCAGAAGATATTAAGAAGAGGTGGCAAGAATACACAGAAGAATTATACGAAAAAGATCTTCATGACCCAGATGATCACAATGGTGTGATCATTCACCTGAAGCCAGACATCCTGGAATGTGAAGTCAAGTGGGCCTTAGGAAGCATGACTATGAACAAAGCTAGTGGAGGTGATGGAATTCCATTTGAGCTATTTCAAATCCTAAAGGATGATGCTGTGAACGTGCTGCACTTAATATGCCAGCAAATTTGGAAAACTCAGCAGTGGCCACAGGACTGGAAAAGGTCGGTTTTCATTACAATCCCAAAGAAAGGCAATGCCAGAGAATGTTCAAACTACCACACAGCTTCACTCATCTCACACGCTAGTAAAGTAATGCTCAAATTCTCCAAGCCAGGCTTCAACAATACATGAACCATGAACTTCTAGATGTTCAAGCTGATTTTAGAAAAGGCAGAGGAACCAGAGATCAAATTGCCAGCATCTCCTGGATCATCAAAAAAGCAAGAGAGTTCCAGAAAAACATCTATTTCTGCTTTATTGACTATGCCAAAGCCTTTGACTGTGTGGACCACAATAAACTGTGGAAAATTCTTAAAGAGATGGGAATACCAGACCACCTGACCTGCCTCTTGAGAAATCTGAACGCAGGTCAGGAAGCAACAGTTAGAACTGGACATGGAACAACAGACTGGTTCCAAATCGTAAAAGGATACGTCAAGGCTGTATATTGTCACCCTGCTTATTTAACTTATATGCAGAGTACATCATGAGAAACCCTTGGGTAGATGAAGCACAAGCTGGAATCAAGATTGCCAGGAGAAATATCAATAACCTCAGATATGTAGATGACACCACCCTCATAGCAGAAAGTAAAGAAGAACTAAAGAGCCTCTTGTTGAAAGTGAAAGAGGAGAGTGAAAAAGTTGATTTGAAGCTCAACATTCAGAAAGCTAAGATCATGGCATCTGGTCCCATCACTTCATGGCAGATAGATGGGGAAATAGTGGAAACAGTGTCAGACTTTATTTTCTTGAGCTCCAAAATCACTGCAGATGGTGACTGCAGCCATGAAATTAAAAGACGCTTACTCCTTGGAAGGAAAGTTATGACCAACCTAGACAGCATATTGAAAAGCAGAGGCATTACTTTGCCAGCAAAGGTCCATCTAGTCAAGGCTGTGGTTTTTCCAGTAGTCATGCATGGATGTGAGAGTTGGACTGTAAATAAAGCTGAGCGCCAAAGAATTGATGCTTTTGAACCATGGTATTGGAGAAGACTTTTGAAAGTCCCTTAGACTACAAGGAGATCCTTCCAGTTCATTCTAAAGGAGATCAGTCCTGAGTGTTCATTGGAAGGACTGATATTGAAGTTGAAACTTCCCATACTTTGGCCACCTGATGCAAAGAACTGAGTCATTTGAAAAGTCCCTGATGCTGGGAAAGATTGAAGGCAGGAGGAGAAGGGGACGACAGAGGATGAGATGGTTGTGTTGCATCACCGACTCTATAGACATGAGTTTGAGTAAACTCTGGGAATTAGTGATGGACAGGGAGGCCTGGCGTGCTGCAGTCCATGGGGTTGCAAAGAGTCAGACACAACTGAGCAACTGAACTAAACTGAACTGAACTGAACCATTTTGTGGCTTTGGTGCCCTAAACAGCTTATGGTGGAGGGCAAGGCTCAGGGTAGACAGATTCTCAGTAAACATTTACATCTTGACTTTTGACTAAAGCCAGTGATACCATGTTTTAGGGAACAGCCAATCCTGAAGGTTACATTTCCACGCTTCCTGGTTCCAGTGTGGTGTTCCATTGGCCTCGGAATGACTACGATCAGCTGTTATGTGTCCGACTGATGGATGTTCCCAATTGTATTTGGTCCGGAGGCTTCGAAGTCAACAAGAATAATTCCTTCCATATCAACATGAGGTGAGTGCAGAGACTATATTTAGTTAAAAAGTAGTCTTATTTGAGGTATGGCAATATAAATAGTAAGCTGTAAATACCATATAAATTTCAAATATTTATAAAGTTGTAAATAGCAAGTAGTTACTTTTAGTAAGACTACCCTTGATGAAATGGGCACATATGTTTCTGACTCAAAGGTCTTAAAACTGCAAAGACTAGGCAGATAGGAATGAACCTTTTGATGGACTGAGCTAAAAGGAGGCGTTGACAGTTTTGACCATTGTGCAGTTGCTGTTGTCTGAGGTCACATATCCAGGGAGTAGCACTGAGCTCAGGGTCGCCTGCAATTCTTGTCAGCATTCAGATGGCAGCTTTGATTATGTTGTCTATTCTTTCACACTGTACAAGCTCTTATCTCATTAGATTCCATTCCAGTAAATCCCCTAGTCTTCTTTGCCCAACCCATTGACCCTTAGATCCTTATTAAGAAAAATCAACAAAAGTCAGGGTCAGTTAGCACAAGATGACTCTTTTCTTTCATCCTTTTTTTTTTTTATGTATTAAACTTTAAAAAGATTGTGGTAAAATGCACGTACCATATGAGAAAGATAACATAAAGACCCAGACATTATTTCGTGTGCCTCAGACACATAACGTAAAATTTACCATCTTAGCCATTTTCAGCTTTATTGGTGTTAGGTACATTCATATTGTGCAGTCTCCTCAACTCTTTTCATTTTGCAAAACAGAAACTCTGTACCCATTAAACAACAACTCCTCATTTTCCCTTTCTTAACCCCTGGCAACCTCTGTTCTTTCTCTATGAATTTGACTACTCTAGGTGCCTCAGATAAGTGAAGTCATACAATATTTGTCTTTTTGTGATTGGCTTATTTCACTTAGCATAATGTCCTCAATGTCATCCGCATTGTAACATGTGTCAGAACTTTTTTATTTTTCTGGCAACATTTAGTTTATTATATTTTATTTCTCTCTAGTGCAGTGAAATTCTATTTCATTCTTTCTTTTTAATTTATTCAAGTATAGCTGATTTACAATGTGGTGTCAATTTCTGCTATACTGCACAGTGATTCAGTTATATAAACATGATCTATATGTTCTTTTTCATATTCCTTTCTTATGGTTTGTCACAGGATACTGAATATGGTTCACTGTGCTATACAGTGGGACCATTTTACATTCACCCTTTATATTTCACCATTTTACATTCTTGCAAAGAGCACACAAGGGTCCAGTTTCTCCACATCTGTACCAGCACTTGTCATTTTTTTCTTTTTTGATGGTAGCCATCCTCATGGGTGTGAGGTGGTGTTTCATGGTTTTGATTCTCATTTCCTTAATGATTAGTGATGCTGAACTTCTTTTCATGTGCTTGTAGGCCATTTTTACATCTTTTTTGACATTTTTGTTCAATCCTTCGCTTGTTTTTAAGTTGGATTTTTGTTGTTGTTGAGTTGTAGAAATCCTTTATATATTCTGGATACTAACCCCTTATGAGATATAAGTGGCTTCAGTTGTGTCTGACTCTGCCACCCTAGAGTCCGATATATAAGATATATAATTTACATATATTCTCTCCCATTCATATGTTGCATATTTACTCTTGATTGTATTCTTTGATGTATAGTTTTTAATTTTGATATAGTCCAGCTTGCCTATTTTAACCTTGGTTTCCTGTGCTTTTTGTGTTGTATGCAAGATCATTGCCAAATCCAGTGTCTTGAAGCTTTTCCCCTGTGTTTTCTTCTGAGAACTTTATAGTTTTAGCTTTTCTATATAGGTCTTTGATCCATTTGTATTCATATAAGTTTATGTCCAATAGAGACATCAGTTTGCCAACAAAAGTCCACATAGTCAAAGCTATGGTTTTTCCAGTAGTCGTGTTTGGATATGAGAGTTAGCCCATAAACAAGGTTGAGCGCTGAAGAACTGATGCTTTTGAACTGTGGTGCTAGAGGAGACTCTTGAGAGTCCCTTGGACTGCAAGGAGATCAAACCAGTCAGTCCTAAAGGAAATCAACCCTGAGTACTCATTGGAAGGACTGTTGCTGAAGCTGAAGTTTCAGTTCTTTGGCCACCAGATGTGAAGAGCTGATTCATTGGACAAGACCTTGATGCTGGGAAAAATTGAGGGTAAGAGGAGAAGGGAGTGACAAAGGATCAGATAGTTGGATGGCCTCACTTACTCAGTGGACGTGAGTTTGAGGAAACTCAGAGAGATAGATAGTGAAGAACAGAGAAGCCTGGCGTGCTGCAGTTCATGAGGTCACAAAGAGTCAGACACAACATAGCAACTGAACAACAACAGAGTCCAATTCTATTCTTTTGTTTGTGGATATCCAGTTTTCCCAATACTGTTGTTGAAAAAACTTTCTTTTCCCTATGGAATGGTCTCTACACTCTTGTCCCTACATGTGAGGGTTTATTTCTGGGCTTTCTGGTCTATTCTTTCATATTCTGTCTTTTTGCCAGTGTCAAACTGTTTTGATTATAGTAGCTTTGTAATAGGTTTTGAAATTAGGAAGTGTGAGACCTCCATCTTTGTTCTTTTTCAAGATTATTTTGGGTACATGGAGTCCCTAGAGATTCCATCTGGATAAGTTTTTCTATTTATGAAGGAAAAAAAAAACAGTTGGAACTTTGATGAGCATTGTATTAAATCTCTAGATCCACTTTGTGTAGCATTGACATCTTGACAATATTAAGCCTTCTAAATCCATGAACATGGGATGTCTTTCTCTTTGTTTCTGTCTTCTTTAATGTTTTTCATCAAATGCTTTTGAAGCCAAAGAGACTGAAATCAGTGTTAGTTCAACATATTTAGAAGCAAAATTTAATTATTTATACCTTGTGGTGAGTTTTCTTTGGAGAACACTATTGTAAGAGAACAGAAAAATGGCTGATTTATTAATAAATGATTCAAAATAATATGTATATTTGACTTTTTTAAAAAAAATGCATTATCTGAGGTTTTTCTTTGATTTTGTTTTTGTTGATGATGTGCCTTTCTTGATTATCTTTTGCCCTGATCCTTATTA
Organism: Antilocapra americana; assembly: GCA_007570785.1. Classification (NCBI taxonomy): domain Eukaryota; kingdom Metazoa; phylum Chordata; class Mammalia; order Artiodactyla; family Antilocapridae; genus Antilocapra; species Antilocapra americana. Next base: position 30,188,887 of record ML663557.1, read on the forward strand.
GAGTTAATTGCATCTGGTATAGTGGTTTTCAAGCTGTGTTCCTAGAATCATAGTGGTCTAAGGAGGTGACTTTATAGGCCAAGTGAGGGAAGTGGACAGGGCCCCAGTGCCCTCATCTTGACTTCAACCAGAACTCCTGTCTCATAGTGTCATATGTTCCCCACAAGGTTGGGGTGGGGGCGGGCAAGGTGAGGAATTTGTAGCTAAAACCACCATTGATTATATGCTGCTTTGGTAGAGGCAGCCCAGGTCTGTTGTGTAGTATGAAGCCAATTCAGAATTAAACAGAAAAGTTACTCATGATTACTTAAAAGAAGAAGAAAAGAAAGGTGTAGAGGGTGGGGGTGGATGATACCTTTGTTAATCCTTTTGGAATAGTTTCAGTGTGTGGCCCTAAACTACTGAGCAGGGACCTGGGCCAGATGTTTCCTTTACTTTCCTCAAGTTTTCATTTTGAAACAATTTAAACCCACAGAGAACTTGTAGGAGTAGTACAAAGACACTCTTCTTTACCTACATTTCCTACTTTTCAACATTTGCTCTGTTCTTATTCTCTCTCCACATGTACTCACATGCATAGTTTTTTCCTAAACCATTTGAAAGTAAAATGAAGTCATCATAATATTTCAGACATAAAAAATTTGTCACCTATTGTTACACACTGCAGACATTTAATATTATGTTTTTAAGTGTATAAAATGTCCTTTAAAATGTTCTTCACAGTAACCCTGCTCCCCAGATCTGGGGTCCAGTGAAGGAGCATGCATTTTATTTGGCTCGTGTATCTCATCTGCTTTAATCTAGAATGGTCACTGTCTCAGTTTTCCTTTTTTGTCTTTATTAACGTTGACATTTTTGGAGTCCAAGCCAGTTTCATATAGAATGTTTTGTTTTCTGGACTTTTCTGATGGTTTTCTACGTTTAAGTTTGGGCCTGACAGTTTTGGTAAGAACATTACTTCTGCAGCGGTGTGTTTCCCATTGCATCATGTCAGGAGGCCTGTGATATCTGTTGGTTCCATTATTGATGTTGTTAAATTCGATCATCATTTGGTTTAGGTGCTGTCTACCAGGTCTCTCTATTGTAAAGTTACGTTTTCTTTGTAAACAACACTAGTTCATGGTAGGGATAATTTGAACCTTTTTATATGTTCACTTTTCACAAAACCTTTCAGTCAGTGGTTTGGTGGTTCTCACCTGAATCATTTATTACATTAGTTTTTATTACATTATATTAGTTATATAATTAGTTATTATGTTAGTTATTGCAAAATGGTGATTTCTGGTTCTTACATGTCTTCTACGTTTATTAACTGATATTCTTCCATAAAGAAGAGCTTTCCATTCTCTCCAGTGGTTTGTCTGTATTTAAATACACATACACACACATTATGATTGCATCTGGTACCTCCATTCCACAGGATTCTTCATCTTCCCTTATCCTACAGTGTGAACCCTGTGCATCAATAACATCAATGTATTAGTTTGAACCATATGAAATTTCTCTTTTCTAGATCAAAAGTAGTCTAGAATGAACAATTTTATGTCGTTCAACCAATATTTACTCACTTGTTGCACTGACTCTATGACCCAAAACAAACCCAAAGTCAGATCTGTAGATATCATATAGTTATGGCATGCTGTTCGAAGTTGCTTAAATCATTTCTTTTTTACTGTGTGATTGTACTGTCAACTTCTGCTTTTTAAATGTGGTCAAAGAACACACAGTGGTAATTGTGAGAAGTATGAGAAGAAAGTGAGTTGGGAACTTGTTCCCTACATTTTACGCAGCCTCTATGATTTCCTTTTGCTAGAGATACTCTGGGAAAATGCTTCTTCCTGCGTGTGGAAATTACTCTCCGAGGAGCTACGTACAGGATCTCCTTCAGTGATACAGATCAGTTACCCCCTCCTTTCCGAATTGACAACTTTTCTAAGGTATCAAGGGAAGTTGAGAGCCAGTTTGGCTCTTTCATATGTGGGAAAGTGGAGTATAAACTGCACTTAAGATAATAATGAAATACATTGTAAACTTGGGTTTGAAAGAAGCTGCACAGGGGTCTCAGAAATCCTTACCATTGGGAGGTTGGTTTCTGCTGGTCATTTTGATTGCTGGGCAGCCTTGTCCAGAAGTGACTTCACAGCTCCCAAAAGTTACTTTGACCAGATGGTTTGGTTAGCATGGGGTGCTCTGCAGACATTCCATATAAACAGAGAAATCAGAATCAGATTGACAAATGCCCAGTAGAATGGGCAGTTCTACTGTTGCTTAGTAACAGTGAGCTCCTTTCTGAATCTTCCAAGTGCAGCCAAGATGGAGTTTGTTAGATTATATTTTAAATTATGCCTTATGTCTTATAATTTGTAACTTTCCATAGCTGAATTCCAAGATTTTCTTTGTTCCTTTCTTTGTTCATGGTGTATCCTGGGCGTGGTGGGGTGAGACTAGATGCCACTGAAAGAACAGAGTTGCTTTCTCTAGGTATCTGGTATGGCAAAGCTTCTCAAAACCTTTTACCCAACAGACTGTGGCCCATGTCCTCTAACTGGTGGGCTTTTTGCAATTTTGAAGATGATTAGAAAGGCATTTGAAGAGGCCAGCTATTGAGCCTTACCTGTGGTTTTGTACCCTGTATAGCATTCATTTGGGAAAGATCTGGAACCTAAGAGCCACTGAATCACTTTCCAGCATCATCCCTCTGAATGAAGGTTCTTCTTATTCTCTGCCATTCCCGTAGGTCCCGGTGGTCTTCATGCAGCATGGCGTCGCTGAGCCGAGGCTCCGCACAGAAGTGAAGCCCATGACTTCCCTGGATTATGCCTGGGATGAACCCACCCTGCCACCTTTTATCACTCTGACTGTTAAAGGGGCAGGTTCCTCTGAGATCAGCTGCAACATGAATGATTTCCAAGATAACCAGCAGCTTTATTATGAAAATTTCATTTACATTGCTGCTACATACACGTTCTCTGGGTAAGTCTGGGTTAAATTACTGTTCTTGTAAAGCAGAAAGCTCTAATTATTAACCGGTTTTAAATTTTAAGCAGTTCTCTGAAGGCTCAGGGATGAAGGAAGATTCCTTCCATTCTTTACCAAATCCTAGGCTCAGACTTTATCTTGAGAGCTCTTTTGTCTAAGCCCTTGTCTTCTGGCTAGAGTAAAATTTATCCAAAGAGGCAAGACTCTTCTCTTTTTTAAAGAGCTTCCCAGTAATCCATTCTAGTTATTTAACAACTCTCACTGGGCATTGTTATTGTAATAGCTTCAGTTTCTCTTGCTTTATGGTGATATTTCTTACGCATTTTTTCAACTTCTTGCTGCTATTTTTTGTTTTACCTCTTTCCTCATTTGAAACTGACTTATCTTCATCCATAATTATTCAATTCACTGTTCTGACCCTCCTCTTCCATTGAGAACACTCATTAAGCAGACACTTCAGGGTCTTCTTAATAGTCACCTAAAGGCAAGCAGAGGAGTTTAACTTGACAGTAATTACAGTTGCCTCAGAATTATGATCTTCATTGTTTGTCTGACTAGTTAGTTGTATTTAGAAAAAAAAAAAATCAAGCAAGGAGTAGTCAGCTCATTCTAATTCTGTTAGATTGGTACATGGATAGGTACATAGAGATTAAGAATATTAGGCTTTCAAGAGTAGTCATTCCACCAACACATAAATACAGTTATTTCTGTGCTGACCACAGGGCCAATTTTGAAGTTGATCCATGAAGAAACTGGGAAAATAGCTGAATCTTTAGCCTTCCAAATATAAGTCACCCGGTGAACAATACATTTAAAGTTGTGTTTATTTCCAAAATGTCCTGAAAAGTTTTGCTTATGAAATATTTTTACATGTGCCTGAGGCCCCCAAGAAAATGTCTGAGTCTGTGCAGCATCTCTCTCATCTGCTTAGACCCCAGATTTTACTAGTAATGATATGAGTGGGCATGTTTGCATGTTTTAGTGCCTGAAAAACCAGTCCTTAATCTGGTTGCTATGAATGTTTTTCTCTATACTTTCTTATGTTAAATTCCAGTAGTTACTAAGCTCTTTAACTGAAGAATCCTGGTGGAGACTTAGGAGTGTCACAGGTTAAGCAGATATGAATAGATAGAAAGAGAAGTTTCTGGGAATCTAGTGTGCTGAGAAGTTGAACTATATTTTGGAGTGTAGTGGATCCTATTTCTTTGCATTTTTGATGAGAACTAATGATGAGGAAAGAGACTAGGATTTTTTTTTTTTGAATTGAGGTGAAGTTCATAAACCATAAAATTAAGCATTTGCTAAAGTGATGAGTTTGGTGGCATTTAATGTAGTCATTATGTACAGCTACCACCTCTAGTTCCAAGACAGTTCCATCCCTCCAAACTCTAAGTAGTTACTGCCCAGTAAACCTTTTCTTCCAGCCTCTGAAAATTACAGATCTGTGTTCTTGTCTCTAAGGACTACCTATTCCAGATATTTCACATAAATTATTATAAAATATCTGACCTTTTGTGACTGGCTTATTTCACTTAGCATATGGTTTTCAAGGTTCACCCACATGTGGCATGTGTCACTTTTTCATTCCTCTTATGACTAAGTGATATTCCATTGTCTGTCTATACCACATTCTGTTTGTCCATTCTTCCTTTGATGGACATTTGTGTTGTCCCTACTTTTTGGCTATTATTAACAGTGCTGCAGTCAACATGCCTGTACATGTATTTAAGTACTTGTTTTAATTCTTTTGTGTGCATACCTTGGGGTGGAATTGCTGGGTTCTATGGTAATTTTTTGTTCACCTTTTTGAGGAACTGCTGTGCTGTTTTCCACAGCAGCTGAATCATTTTATACTCCTGCCAGCAATGTGTAAGGGTTTCTTTTCTTCTACATTTTCCGCAGTGCTTGTTGTTTTCCACTTTTTTAAAAAAATTGTAACAATTCTACTAAGTAAGTAGTGGTATCTTAGTGTGGTTTTCATTTGCATTTCTATACTAGCTAATGATATTGAAGATCTTGTCATGTGCTTATTGGTGGTCAGTTGTGTATCTCTTTTTTTGATTTTAATCTCATGCTACATAGCTTGCATATCTTAGTTCCCCCACTAGGGATTGAACCCTGGCCAGTTGGGTCATGGTGGTGAAAGATCTGTGTCCTAACTGCTGGGCTACCAGGGAATTCCTCATTTGTATATCTTTGGGGAAATGTCTGTTCAAATCCTTGGCCCATTTTTACATTTGACTTTTTTTTTTTTGCCTTTTTATTGTTGAATTTTACAGCTCCTAATGTAATATGGGTGCAGATCCCATATCAGATATATGATTTGCAACTGTCTTCTATTCTGTGGGTTCTGTTTTTACTTTCTTGGTAATGTCTTTTGGAAGGGTAAAAGGTTTTAATTTTGTTGAAATCAATTTTTTGATTTACTTGTGCTTTTGATATCATGAAAGCTAATTTTTAACTCTGAATTTTTCAGTCCCTTTTTTGATGATAGAGATTAATGGAAATAGAATAATCTAAATAAAATCTCATCAAAATACCCTAAAGTATAGTTAAGGCTGCAGCAATTTTATAAAACTTAGAATTCTTAAGCCCAGAGAAACACAACAGGGTAGAATTAGAGGAGGTGATTATGAACCCTTTGTTTTCTTTTCATCCTAAAGGAACTTCTGATTTCTTGCTAAGATGTGAGGATGCGGTAATGCTGATCATCTTCCTGGCAAACAGTGGAACCAATTCTTGGACCTTTGGAATGTCTGGATTGGTTTTTGTTTTGTTTTTTTTTCCCCTCTAAAAATATATAGTCATCCTTTTATGTCAGAATTTCACTTTTATGTATATCTTCTGACAAATGAATCTTTGAACTATGCAGGAGAACAGCACAACCTTGATCTTTCTACAGCTTGAATCAGACTTTTTCTTCCATGATTAAAAAAAAAAAGTTTTCTATATAGTGGAGGTTTAGGCATCTGCTTATGAATATTTGAATACATATGTGTAGGGTGGGGAGGGTGTGTGTGTATTATGACTGTTACTGAATTTTTTCAATTCTAGTTTACAGGAGGGGACAGGACGGCCTGTGACTTCCAACAAAGCCATTACTTGTGCAGAGCTCGTCTTGGATGTCTCACCAAAGACACAGAGAGTCATTTTAAAGAAGAAGGTAAGAGAACCTAGAACTTTGAGTTTAGAATAAAAAATTTAGAATAAAATTTAGAATAAGAGATAGGCCGCCTGATCCATCCCCTCCTTTTGCAGATGAGCAGGTGGAGACCAAGGCCTGGGCTCAGAGTGGAACTTGGGCATCCTGACAGCTCCAGTTGGGGTTCTCCCCTCTGTCCTGCAATGCCTACTCTAGGAATCCTAAGTCCCTCTTATCTTTGATACCCTTCTTGGAGAACTCAATTCTTGAATTTTTTTTTTTCCAAATGTCATTTTCCTTACTTTTTTTCTGTTGTAACACTCCCCTAATCTACTTTTCCCTGAACTCAATGGAAAAATGATCACAATGACAGTTTATGGCAACATTCTTTTGCAGTTTAGGAAAATGTTTATGCTACTAGATCTAGATATTGAGAGAAAGAGTAAACTCTGACCAGAAATATTGCGGCTGACAGAAGAACTAGAAAGAAATAGTTGAGGCTTCAAAATGAATGTTGTCTGAGAACAGAGGTGCAGAAAAATCACTGTAAGAGGAAGGAGATCACTAACTGTAGTTATTGAGTAGTGTGTTCCAGAAAATTTTGCATAATGTAAGTTATATAATCCAGTAATGACCCTGACAAAGGAAGTGTGTTCACCGAGTAAGTGGTCCTCATACTGACGGAGAATGCGCCCTTATCACCTGAAGTGGCATCAGGTGTGGCATTAGGTAGTTCAGGTGGGTGGTGACTCATTTGGCTTTAAGGTTGTACAGCTCTTCTCACATCTTTAATGGGGGGGGGTAGATCCAAGTTATTTCAACATTTTGCACATCAAATGAAACTTTAATACATGGATTTTTAATTCAGTTTTATATTTTTTAACAACTTTATTGATATATAATTCATACACCATATAAATCTCCCATTTAAAGTACACGGTTCAGTGGGTTTTACTATATCCACAGTGTGTACAACTATAACCACACTCAAATTTAGAACACTTTCATCAACTCAGGAAAGAACTCTGTATCCTTTAGCTATCCCATGCATGTTCTCCTTATTTCCCAGCCCTAGGCAATTTTTAATTCACTTTCTGTCACTATAGATTCCCCTCTTCTGAATTTCCATGTAAGTGGTCTTTAACGAAGAATTTCTTTCACTTAACCTTTTTTCTAAGTTTCATCCATCTATCAGTCTACCAGTACTTCTCAGATTCCTTACCTATCTAAGCCACTAGGGAAGCCCAGTACTTCTACATGTATTTCTGTATCACACCATTTGAATGTCATCTAATTCAAATTTGCTTAAAATGTTATCACACTCTTTTATATAAGACTTTGTTAGATACATTTTAGAAATAAGACTTGGGAATGGTGATGAGTAAACAGAACATGTGCCAGAGGATATTTAAACTACTGTACAGTTGTGCTCATTTCACGTGCTAGTAAGGTAATATTCAAAATCCTTTAAGCTAGGCTTCAGGAGTATGTGAATCAAGAACTTCCAGATGTACAAGCTGGGTTTAGAAAAGTCAGAGGAGCCAGAGGTGAAATTGCCAACATTCACTGGATCATAGAGAAAGCAAGGTAATTCCAGAAAAACATCTCCTTCTGCTTCATTGACTACATGAAAGCCTTTGAGTATGTGTGCTGTGTGCTTAGTCACTCAGTCATGTCCCACACTTTGCACCTCCGTGGACTGTAGCCCACCAGGCTCCTCTGTCCATGGGGATTCTCCAGGCAAGAATACTGAAATGGGTTACCTTGCCCTCCTCCAGGGGATCTTCCCAACCCAGGGATCAAACCCAGCTCTCCACATTGCTGGCGGATTCTTTACCATCTGAGCCACCAGGGATCACAACAAACTGTGGAAAATTCTTAGAGAATGAGAATACCAGACCACCTTACCGGTCTCTTAAGAAACCTGTATGCGAGTTAAGAAGCAACAGTTAGAACCTTACATGGAACAATAGACTGGTTCAAAATTGGGAATGGAGTAAGACAAGACTGTATATTGTCACCCTGTTTATTTATGTACTCATGCAGAGTATATCATGTGAAATGCCAGGCTGGATGAATCACAAGCTGGAATCAAGATTGCCAGGAGAAATATCAACAACCAGATATGCAGATGATACTACTCTGATGGTAGAAAGTGAAGAGGAAATAAAGAGACCCCTGATGAGGTTGAAAGAGGAGAGTGGAAAAGCTGGCTTAAAACTCAACATTCAAAAAATTAAGATATTGTGTCCGGTCCCATCACTTCATGGCAAATAGAAGGGGAAAAAGTGGAAGCAGTGACAGATTTTCTTTTCATGGGCTCCAAATTCACTGCAGACAGTGACTACAGCCATGAAATTAAAAGACACTTGCTCCTTGAAAGGAAAGCTATGACAAACCTAGATAGAGCATTACAAAGCACAGACATCACTTTGCTGACAAAGGTCCGTATAGTCAAAGCTATGGTTTTTCCAGTAGTCATTTATGGATGTGAGTGTCAGACCATAAAGAAGGCTGAGTGCTGAAGAATTGATGCTTTCAAATTGTGGTGCTGGAGAAGACTCTTAAGAGTCCCTTGAACTGCAAGGAGATCAAACCAGTCAATCCTAAAGGAAATCAACCCTGAATATTCATTGGAAGGACTGATGCTAAAGCTGAAGCTCCAATACTTTGGCCACTGGATGCGAAGAACTGATTCATTTGAAAAGACCCTGATGCTGGGAAAGATTGAAGGCAAAAGGAGAAAAGGGTGACAGAGGATGAGATGGTTAGATAGCATCACTGACTCAATGGACATAAATTTGAGCAAACTCTGGGAGATAGTGAAGGACAGGGAAGCCTGGCATGTTGTAGTCCATGGCATCGCAAAGAGTCAGACACGAGTTAGCGACTGAACAATAACAACAACAACAAAAAGAGACCATGAGGTGTAGTAATTGAAAGTAAACAATTTTCTTGACTTCTACTGAAAATTTTGAAAAAGGAAATTTTGAAAGGTAGTAATTTAAAAATAAAAGTCTGACAGAAATCAAGGAATTGGGGGGGAAAAAAAGAGTCCTTGGAAGTGATTGAAATGACCTTCAAAGAAGTGTTCACTTTGATGTGGATGTTAGAGTGAATGAAAGTCAACTCAGGAGAAAGATGATTTTTCAAGTGGGATATGATCACAGATGTGATCGGAAAACACGAATCATGAATATACTGGTGATTTCCAAGGCCTATGTGACTGTTAAGTAAACAAAAACAAAATTTTTTAATTAAATAGCAAAAGTATTTTAAATATAAATTGAAATTTATACACTTTCATGTTTGTTATTTCACTTGATGAAGATGAAAACTGGTAAATGAGAGGGCAGGTGATAAGTGAGTTATGTTGACATCTAAGACTATAAAGTTCTTTGAATAGGTGCTAGGAAATGGATCTGTGCACCAGGAGTAGGAGGTTAACGTCTTAGGTTTTTGTTTTTTTACTTTTTATTTTGAAAGTATCTCAGATTTGCAGGAAACTTGGCAGAAATTCTGTAGAAGTGGAGTTCTGTTGCTGGTGATTTTAATGTTAGCACTCGCTTAAGGTGGTGTCTGCCAGTCTTCTCAACTGTGAAGGAACTTTTTCTTTTTCCTTGTATTTAGTAAATATAAATACCTTCGAGAGGTTCTTTGAGAGTCTGTCAATACATTGTTCCTCATCAGGTTTCCTATGTATGTATGCATGCATGCATGTGTGTTAGCTTGATCTTCCAAACAACACTATAAACGATGGGAACTTATTTCTCACAGTTCTTCTGGAGGCTGGGAGGTCTGAGATCAGGGTGCTGGCCAGTTCGGTTCCTGTATAGGGCTCTCCCTGATTTGTAGACTGCTGCCTTGTCATTGTATCCTCAAATGACAGAGAAGCGCCAGGAAGGGGTGAGGGGAGAGGAGAAAGCAAGCCCTTTGGTGTCTAAGGGCACTGATCTTGACAGGAGACCCCCACCCTCATGACCTCATCTAAATTTAGTTATTACCCAGAGGCCCCATTTTCATCACAACTGAGGGTTAGGTCTTTAGCATAAGGTGTTTGCAGGTCTCCAGCTTTATGTATGTCCCCATGGCTTCCTGTCTTATTCAGTGTGTTTTCTGTTAGTGTCAGGATTTATTTTTACCCTCAGTTCTACTGTTTGGCCAGTGGGAGTGCCTTTAACCTTCTGTGTCCTTTGACATAGTGCCCCCTTGTTCCTTGGGCGCTTTTATACTTTGTGACACAGCAAGCTATTTTGGGCTCATTTTATACTTCCCCTGCAGCATTCCTGGAATTTGCCACTTCTTTAAGGAACCCTGATTCCTTCTGTCAGAGAATGGAATTTAGAAACTGAAGATACATTCTTTGGTGCCCTTGTTGCTGTTGTGTCCCTGACCCCAGGCCCTCTCAAGGGACAGACCTAGGGGTTGTATGTATACACGGCATGTACATGCACACACAGGCACATATGTATCTTAGTATATATATATATATATAACATATGTGCATATGCATACATATATCTTACGTGTGTATTTACATATTAAACAGATTTCTCTTTCTCTGTGTATTAAAAACCAGCCCTTCACACTGATAGTTGTAATTCCAGTCCAGCATCACAAAACTCATTGTAATTTTTTCCCTTTTCATATTTGTGACTCCCTTGTCCAGTACTAAGAATGTACTTAATTTGATCAGTTGCCCTGAATGTAACCCATGCTCTTTCACCACAGTTGTGCCCCTGCCCCTCCCCTGTGTGGATGCACCTTGTTACCTGGCAAGGGCTCTGCTCTCCACATTCTGGGCAACTCCCCTGACAGCCCCTACCCTTTGCAGGAGTACCCTCCTTACCTCACAACCCATCCTAGGCTCACCTCCCTAGCCCCATTATAATCCATGGGTGACATGGATTATCACCCACATGCATTTTCACATCCCACTCAGGGTCGGGCCACCCCAATATACCCACCCACCGTCATGTGTCCCCCAGCCTTCTCCTTTCTTCTGTCTCATCTAAAGGTTTTAGGACTAAATTGTATGAGAAGGGGGCAGGGGAAAGGAACTGGAAGGAGAGTGGTGCATCTCAGATTTTTAAATGAAGGTTTGGGTAGTTTCCAATGATGATGAGCCTATACATATGGGCAGGCAGTAACAGAATCCATATATGAAAACTTGACTCCACCTGGGCATTTGAGCTTTGATTCCAAATCTGGAACACCTCCAGGAAAACTGAGATGCTCCATGTGGTTTTGGTGCTCTGGATAGATGTGTTCCCTTACTATGAACAGAGAAGTAAGCATACGGGGATTGTGGGTGGAGACATGCAGCTGAATTCGATCTGTGTTCACAGTTGCAGGAGGCAGTAGCACACAGTAGAAAGAGTGTCATATCTTCTAGATTTGAGTTCTGGCCTTGCCGTGTGATATCTGCTTTCTCACATTCCTTCCTGAGCTTCATTTTCACATTGATCTCCCAGGTTTATGAGAAGGATCAACTAAGATACTATACATACCGTGCTGTGTAAAGAGATGTAATCATGATAACATTGCCAACAATTATTAAGACATTAACCTGTGCCAGGCATGTACAATTATCACAAGAACCCTCAGACGTTGCTTAATTTCCCTGTTTGAAAAATCAGGAAAGACAGGCTCTGAGAAATTTAGTAGCTGAGCCAAGGTCACCTAGCTAGTAATGAGGCAGCTGGGTTTCAAATCCTGGCATTTGACTCCAGCATTCATATTACTTTCTCAGCTTTTACTTTGGAGAATGTAATGGAAAAGTTGTTTTTCCAGCGTGTGGATGCGTTTGTGGAACCCAGAATATGATCCTGACAGGTCTAGCTGGAGTATTCATTCCCATAGAAAGAGTCTTCTCAATGGTTTAGTGTTACTGAAATGGAATTATATGGATTGTTAGAAAGGTAGTGTGGCAGAGCGGTTAAGTGTGTCATCCCTCCACTCACCCTGTGGGAATTCAAACCTTCACTCCACCACCTACTAGTTATGTGATCGAGCTGGAGTTTCTTTATCTCACTGAGACTTAGCTTCTTCAATTGTAAGTCAGAGTAATAATAGTATATACTTCACTAGATTGTTTTGAGCTTTAAATGAATTACTGTATAAATCACAGTGATCAATCAGTGGCTGACACATAATAAATATTCAGTAGATGTTATTACTATTATTATTGCTTCTCATGGATTGGCCTGGAAGTCCAAGTGCTGTTTATAAAATATTGCTAAGGAGAAAATATATTTAGAATTAGTAGCAACAATTTAGTATAATTTCTAAATATAATCAGCTTAATACTGAACGCAGGTGACTTGAGAATTGGAAACCATCAATGTAGTAGGTATTGCTTCGTAGCTCAGTCTTGTCTGATTCTTTGCGACCCCATGGACTTTATGGGGTTAAGTTTATGACTTAACTCCTTGAATTCAAATAAGCTCTTTAACTTTGAATTAAGTTATTAGCCTAGACCTCAGTTTGCCCATGTAGTCAGTGTATGTTTCCAACAGGCTCCTCTGTCCTTGGGGATTCTCCAGGCAAGAATACTGAAATGGGTTGCCTTGCCCTCTTCCAGGGGATCTTCCCAACCCAGGGATCGAACCCAGGTCTCACACATTGCAGGCGGATTCTTAACCATCTGTCTACCAAAGAAGCCCTCAATGTAGTATGCATCCATGATAAACATGAGATGGGGGAGAGCCCTGGTAAATTCTTGTTGTCTGCCAGTTACGAGCATCACAAAAGATCAAGTATTGAGAATATCATATATACTTTGTATAATTGGATCTCTCTTCCATGTAAGGGCATGGAGGGTTACTATCAGGAAGAGCAGTCAACAGCTACTGGAGGGAATTAGATTGAACCTCAACTCGCTAGTTTGCTCAGAAAGTAAAATTTTAAAGTTTACATTATTTGGGTTGTTTTGATTGTTTCAAAGAGTTTAGCAGATTTCATCCAAACTGCAACTAGGGATTGACAATAATGCAAGTTTGAATTAATCATCTGTTAGTATCTAATGTGGAAGATGTCTTTTTTAGTACAGTTCCTCGTTGAGAACTCATCCAGCCCTTGTATGGAGCTGTGTCTGCACATGATGGCTCTTTCTGTCTCTGCCTGACAGGAACCAGGGAAGCGCTCTCAGCTGTGGAGGATGACTGGAACAGGCATGCTGGCCCACGAGGGCTCTTCCGTGCCTCACAACCCCAGTGAGCCCTCAGCCGCCCGCTCCGCCGAGGGCTCTGCCATCTTGGATATAGCTGGTCTCGCTGCAGTCACTGACAATAGGTAACTTTCTAGGCAGCTTCTGATTCAGATTCAGACTCAGAGGAAATGTATACCAAAAAGCTATAGTTTAGAAGTGAATTAAGAGTTTGCTTTTTCTTTCACAATAGAATTTTATTTCCAAATGTGAGTATTGGGTTTTTTGTTTTTAAAAGTTATTATGGAAATGCCTGTGGAGACGTTAAAAAAAAAATCAAACAATAAGAAGGATATGTTATGAAAAGTGAATTTATTTTCAGCCAAACATCCATCTGCCATTGCTCCCTAGAAGTGAACGTGCTCAGTCACTTCAGTCATGTCCGACCCTGCAGTCCCATTGACTGTAGCCCACCAGGCTTCTCTGTCCATGGGATTTCCTCTGCAAGAATATTGGAGTGGGTTGCCATGCCCTCCTCCAGGGGATATTCCTCACCCAGGGATTGAACCCACATCTCTTGCATTGCAGGTGGATTCTTTACTGCTGAGCCACAGGGGAGGCCCCAAATGCCCTTGGCAAGTGCCAATTTGTGGTTGACAGGGTCCCCTCGTGGTAGTAAGTTCAATACTTTGGGTAATACTTTGGGAGGCATTTCATGACCAGCGCTCCCTAGAAGGGAAAAGTTTGGTTTTTAATCTAAGAATTTTGTTAAATCTTTTGAAAACAGAAATAAACTTTTAAGAAAATTATCAAATGTGTTTTTATGACTTAACTCCTTGAATTCAAATAAGCTCTTTAACTTTGAATTAAGTTATTAGCCTAGACCTCAGTTTGCCCATGTAGTCAGTGTATGTTTTCAGCTAATACCTTGTTTACTTCCAAAATGACTTTATAGGACTTACAAGTTAAAACTCAATATAAAATAAAAGTGTTTGGAAATAAAACAGAAAAGGTTTTTGAAAATATTTTTAAAACCCTTTGCATACTGCATGAGACTGCATGATAACTTGTCATTGTGAGAAAGCAAGAACACCCATATTGCATTTATTAAATTATGAATCCCTAAGTATTCGTATTTGTTGACATCACTGCTTTCCATTTTATTTTATTCTTCTTTCCTCATCGAGAGATAACGTAATTGCCATAGGATTCAAGTGAATTGTCTGTTAGATTTCCAGGGCAGAAGATATTAGAAGCAAGAAAAGTAAAACCATCATCCTGATATTCTCTTCAGACCTGAAGTGTTTGACTCACAGGACTCATTGCTTATTCCTTTCTTCTAGGTACGAGCCGCTAATGCTTAGGAAGCCTGACCGTAGGCGGAGCACAACCCAGACGTGGAGTTTCCGAGAAGGGAAGCTGACCTGCGGGCTACATGGGCTGGTGGTCCAGGTTAGTAGGTTTTGACATCCTCAGTTGCAGCAAGCACTGGTTGAGCCTTTTTTTTTTTTTTTTTTGAACAGAGTCTCATTTAGGATATACATGAGATGTTGTTGAATGGGGGAAAAAAAATTACAGAGCAAATATGTATTATTTCATTTTAGTCAGGAAAACCATGAAGCTTAGTGCATCTGTGTGTATTTACCTAGGAAATGTTCTTGAAGGTGACATAGAAGAAATGTTTTGGGAATGGTTGCCTCTGAGTGATTTTTTTCCCCCCTTGGCTAATCTGGATTTTTTTTTTCCTTTGATGAGATAAATTACCTATGAAGTTTTAAAAAGAGAGAGAGAAAAAATTTCAGCTAAAAGCTCACCTCAAGTTAGATGGATTTGTTTTAGACCTGTGAAGTTAAAACTGCCTTTTATAAAGTTTATGAGATGGTGAATAATTATCAAGCGTTCTACATGCTCTAGATTCTGTTTACTTGTGCATTCTTAGTGGTGCCCAAATAAACATTTAATTGTAGCAAATGTCAAAATTAAGATTACTGGTCAAATCTCCCCTGCCTTCAACTCAGCCAGTTCACTGCACGTGAAACTCCCAGGTACTTTATAAGCAAATGTGTGTTTGGAAAATTACCAGGAATTTGGATTTTCTCTCCTTCTGGCTTCAGGCCAAGAATGGTACCATGGCTCTGAGATGGGTAGCTGGGAAGATGTATGAGAGTTTTGGGCATAGCGCAGAACAATATATGTGACTATGTATGCAGTTCTGCCTCGGTTTTACCCAAAAGGCAAACGCTAGAACATCAGACCAGGCTAGAGAGGTCTTAGTGTGTTTAACCTGGGGAAAACCTGGCTGTCCTTCCATAATGGGAGCTTGTTCTCCAGGGCAGCAAGCGAAACTGTAAGGAGCCTCTGACTGCTGTTTGGTGAGATTTATTTTCTTTATCTCTGTTGCCCTGAGCTTTTTTCATCAAAGACAAGCTGCTTATATGAAACACACATCTGGAATGGATTTGTGATTTTCAATTAGCAATATAATTCAGACTTCTAGAGGCAAAAGAGGGCTTATTATAATCGTTAGGTTCTGTGTCTGACCCCGACTTTACTTCTGGTTTGTTTCTAAAGCCCTTGTAATTCCAATTCTTTTAGAGCATCCCCCCGCCCCACAAATCCCTTTCTGGTGTTTGTTGCTTCTTGAATCTATTTCATCATTTCTCTGGTTGTAAGTGACCCTATAACAACAGTATTCAACAAAGCAGAATGTGTTTTGGTTAGGGAAATAAGCTTGTTTCTATCTTATTATTCTGAATAAAGTAATTGAAGGAATTAAAACATTTTCTGACACTACCCTTATAAAGTTGTGTATGCACATTCTTCTAAACCTGAAACAGTCATAAAAGGTTTCTCCATGTTGAAATCTGTCCTATAAACCCAGCTCAAATTTTCCTTCTCATTACTCACTGTTTAAAAACTAACAAGGGAGAATCTAGACACTTCTGCTATCATTTTCTCTAGCCCTGTGTGCACTCTCCCAAAGGCATCATCCTATAGACTTTCCGTTTTTACTTGGGGCATGTAGCAAGAAGGTGCTTTTTTCCAAAGGCCCAAATAACTGACTATCAATGACATTCACAATTCCGTTTCATTTTAGAAGAGGCACCATCTTTGATATTTGATGGTCCAGCCATATGCATGTTGGGGGAGGTTTTCAATTCAGAATTTGCTTTTTATTGGAAAGCTGAGTGATAGTGATAATTTTTAAATTTTCAGAATGTTTCATAGTTTTAAGCCAGCCCTAGGGAGAACACTCAAAGAGACAGGACTTTTGGTACTTTTTTGTTTTTTATGCTTATCTTAATGACTAGAAGTTATCACTAAACTAATATACTGTATTGGTGGAATTATCTTACCCAGAATTCCCTAAATTAATGCAGTGTAAGTTTCCATCTTGCCCTAGTAATCCTACTGTTTTTTTTTTATCAACTTTAAGGCTGAAAAAACAGTACAAGTTTTGCTCTATGTTGACCTTCACCCTTCAGAAGTGAGTTTAGATTTGGTGATTTGTTTCAAATGACATGTTAAATTGTCAGTTAGTGCCTTTGCCTTTTCTCATACATCTTTCCTCTGTCCTTTAGGCCAAAGGAGGGCTCTCTGGTTTGTTTGATGGAGCTGAAGTTGTTCTTGGTCCGGACACTTCCATGGAGCTTCTGGGGCCAGTTCCACCTGAACAACAATTTATTAACCAAAAAATGAGGCCTGGTTCTGGAATGTTGTCCATCAGAGTTGTTCCAGATGGACCAACTAGAGCGCTCCAGGTGATACTTTATTGTAAGAATTGACCTGAAACTCAGTGTTCTCCTTGTGAGTCATTCAACAAATATTTATTGAAATATCTATGCTGAACATGAGGATATTATGTCCTTATTTATAAAATGGGGATAAGACTTGCCTCACAAAGTTGTTATAAGAATTAAAGTATAAGTAAGGTACAGATGGTATTTTAAAAAGTATAGGAATTAATTTATTGTAACCTATAAGGAAATGCAGGAGACCTCGGTTTGATCCCTGGGTTGGGAAGATCCCCTGGAGGAGGGCATGGCAACCCACTCCGGTATTCTTCCCTGGAGAATGCCCATGGCCTGAGGAGTCTGGCAGGCTACAGTTCATTGGGTCGCAAAGAGTCTGACATGACTGAGCGACTAAGCACAGCACACAGCACAAGGAAAAAGAATCTGGAAAAGATAAATATATATGTATAACTGAATTACATTGCTATACGCATAGAACTGGCACAACATTGTAAATCAACTATATATGTCATTTAAAAAAAAGGATGAGTGAAAACAAAGTATGAGAATTAAAGAAGATACTATCAAGAATAGTGCATATTATTATCCATCACTGTATATGTTTATTATATATTTAAATAATTGATATATTAATAACAGTAACAACAAGAAGATCTATGAGGTCTGTAATCAGATCATTTAAAATGTTGTTTTGAAAGTAGGAGTGGAAGGTATGAGTAGTATCTAGAAAGGATTTGTATGCCCAGATTTGGAGAGGGGCTTTCTAAGCCAAGTAATACTTAAGGTGAGATCTAAAGGTTAACTGGAAGGAGTTAGCCAAATCAAGAAGGAAAGACAGGGGACTCCCTAGCTGTCCAATGGTTAAGACTGGGCACTTCCAATGCAAGGGCGAGGGTTTGATCCCTTTCAGGGGAACTAATATCCCACATGCCCTGTGGTGTGGCTGAAAAAAAAGAAGGAAAGGCAGGGGTGCTGTGCCCTAAAAATGAGAGTGTTAACTCATCAGTTATTTACTGAGTCAGGCACAGTTTTACGTACTGAACCTAGACTAGTGAACAAACAAAGTTCCCTGCTGTGTTGGAGCTTACATTGTAGTGGAGGAGATAAACCATAAGCAATAAACAAAGTAAGTACATTATATATTTAGGGAGGTTGATAAGTGAAGGCTTGGAGATATAAAAGAGTAATCTAACTGGCATATAGAATGTGCTAAGAAAGAGGCAGGAGACAGTAGAAAGGGCCAGAACATTAAAAAAGCCTGACACATGCTGAAGATTTTGTGTTTTTTCTATGGCAACAAAGAGTCAGAGGGTGACTTGATCAGAAATTTATTTTGACTTGCTCGCTTTGGCTGCAGTGTGGAGAGTTAGAGTGGAATGAAGTTGGAAACGGAGAAAAAGCCAGTTAGGAAAGACCTGGATGAGAGATTGTGGTGATTCAAACCAGAATACACTGCAAGAGATAGACATGAGGAGGCTGAAGAGAAATGATTAGAAATGAAAGCTTATTAAGGAGTAGAGTTGGTCAGATTGACTGTGGGGATGAAAGAGAGGAAGGAGTCGAGAGTGGACTTCAAAATTTCTATTAGGGGCATCTAAGAGGATGATAATGTACATCACAAAGAGATGTATGTAGAGCAGACTTCTGAGGGAAAACGAGGAGTTAAGTTTTGAACTTAAGTATATGATATCTACATGAAAATATCCAGAAGTCAGTACAAGTATGGGTCTGTAGCTCAAGGAGAGGTCTGTGCTGGAGATAGGAATTTACCAGGGCTTGATGAATTCGAGTTAAGGAAAAAGATGTTGATGATATGTAACAGTGAACTCTCTGAGACAGTACACCCTAATCCACAACACTTCTTTAAAAAGCACCCTTCTCTTAAGACAAAAAACAAATGCTGTGATCCTGAGCTTTGCATATTTTGACTTGAGCTGTAATTCTGGATCACCTACAGATGCCTATCCCACACTGTATGAAACTCTCAAGGTCCACAGCTTGGTGTTAGTCATACAGACTCAAAACCGAGTTTGCTTCATTGTTGCATAAATCTTACCTTAGCAGTGCTTTGGAAACCATTAATTTCCATAGGATTATTGAGTGCATAGTGACTTTTGACTCATACAGCTGGTGTGGAGTATGTTTTGCAATGGAAGTGTGAGCCCTCTTAATAAGCACAGTGTTTTATTTGACCTCAGATAACAGATTTCTCCCAACGGAAAAGTGACCGTTCATCATATGAAGTGGATGAACTTCCTGTTACTGAAAGAGAGCTGCAGAAATTAAAGAATCCAGACACAGAGCAGGAATTGGAAGTACGTTTGAACTCTTGCAAGGTCACTTCTTCATTATAAATTTGTTTGGAATTTTGCTCTTTGGTTTTCTCAGTTGAGAACCTCCTTTTTTGGTTTTTTCTCTCTGCCCTCTATGTCTTCTAAGTATCCATGTTACTTCACAGTACTTAATGTTATCACAACATAAATGTGTGAATATGTTAGTTAAATAACAGCTCAGGTCAAATCAGGATGTAACAAACATTGCTAGAGTAAGATGAAAAATAAAGAAAGAATTTAAACAGGACTGAAGATTGAGAATAAGCAAACTAGATCTTATCTTTTTTTGGCTCCAGCTGACTCTGACATCTTCCTTCCTCTGCCCCTGTTTGGGCCTTGGAAAGAAAGTGACAACTTTGGAAAGGAACATGAGATGAGTGTGGAAAGCACACTTATTCCTTATTTATTAATAATCTTCTGAAAAAACAAATGCCTATATGTACAGCACTAGATTGGATGTTATGGATGTTCAGTGAATGACTTAAGGAGAGCTTGCCTCCCAAATAGGGAGAAAGATTCTCAAACAATTATTTTCCTGTAATAAAATGCAGAATGTCATCAGTGTTCCAGCAGAGGTTTTATCATATCACTGCTGAATTCTGGTTGGGGTGAAGAGTATGCCTGGGGAGGAAGGCTTCTAGTGAAATGATGAAATTTGAGCCATCTAGGTGAGAATTACAACTCTTCTTTAAGTAGTGTTCATCGGCTCAGCGGCTGAATAGAGGGACTTAAAGCCATGTGTTTCCTTGGGCTCGCCTGGCTACCTTAAGCTCTGATTTAAATGGCCAATGTGCCATATTTTGGTTTTCTTTCAGGTGCTTGTGAAGTTAGAAGGTGGAATTGGGTTGTCTTTAATTAATAAAGTCCCAGAAGAACTGGTCTTTGCAAGTCTTACAGGAATTAATGTGCACTACACACAGCTGGCCACCAGTCACATGCTTGAACTCAGCATACAGGATGTACAGGTGAGTGGGGGAGGCTCAGAACTTGTTGATTTTTTTTTTTTTCCTTCCTGCTGAACAGCTGACCAGATCAGTGTTTAATGTTCTAGGAACTTTAGTGCTCTGGTGCAAATTTCTTGTGGCCTTCAAAAGATTGTTCTATGAAAAGAATCATTTTTACCTACATTTGTCTTTACTGGTTTTTCCAGACAGCAGAATTATGAATATAGTAGCTAGTCTATCAGTAACTTGGATAACTTAGTCAAGGTGGCACAGAGGAAGGTGACTGCTGGTTCCCCATCTTGCTAACAGAGAAAACAATGAAAATCATCTAACCATCATTTAGAGGAACTGAAGTTCACCATAGGGAGAAAAGAGAAAAGCTAGGGAAGTGAACTTGTGCTTCTGACCAAGATGGAGTTCAGGGATCTGATTTACTGTCCTATCTGAAACAACCCCCAAATCCAGATAAAATAAAGAGACAACAGATTCAAGACACTAGACATCAGGCAACAAAGGACAGTGATCCCTAAAAGGTGGGAAACAAAAGAGGTGAGCCCTGCAGTCATTCCAGCTTTGTTGTTGTTTGCTTGCTAAGTCGTGTCCGACTCTTTGTGACCCTGTAGACTGTATTCCCCCTGGCTCCTCTGTCCTTAGGACTTCCCAGGCAAGAATATTGGAGTAGGTTACAATTTCCTTCTCCATCACTCCAGCTTGCTGCCTTGAAAAAGTTTCCAGGCCCTGCACTAGGTGGAGAGACTGAGACAGAGCCTGTAGAGTGGATGGGCTGAACAGAACTGAGAGTCCCAGGACAGAGGCAGCCAGAGTTCATAGCACAGCAGATATGGGAGGGGCGTGCTGCACAGAGGAAATCTCCGGAGATTGCAGAGGGCCCTGCAGATATTCAGCAGAGGACACAACAGATCAGAAGTGTACATGAGGAGACTACCTTCTGAACAGCTCACAGGGACAGTACCTGCAGCTCACCCCAGCTTCAGTAGGAAAACTAATAATTATGGGACACTGGGGAGAGCCTTCCAGAAAGTCTTGGGCCTCCGTGGTACATGTCGAGGCCTAAGCTGAGCACTGCTCCAGACCTACCTAACAAATCAGTCATATAAAAGGAGGCTCAGAAAGGATCAAGCTGTTTCCAAGTAAATTAACTATCCCTGAACAAAGCTCCAGATTCAGTGGAATACAGAAACATCCAACACCCAGCAGAATGAAAACCACAGTGTCTGACATCCTGTCAGAAATCATCAGGTGTGCCAAGGGGCAAGGAAACACAATGCATAATGAGAACAGTGATCATTCCAAACCAACCAAGAGCTAACAGACATTAGGATATTTAGAGAAGGACATTAAAACTTACTGTATACTATTCCACATGTTCAAAAAGTTAAGTGGAGACCTGGAAGATAGTCAAAATCTCAAATCAAACTTCTAGAAATTAAAATGAAATGGGAAAAACACTGGATTTGATCAGAAGCAGATGACACAGTGAATAAAAAAAAATGATGATTGAACTTATAACAAGAGAAACTGTCAAAACTGAAATACCCAGAGAAAAATAATCCAAGGAAAAAAAACGCAGAAACCCACAAAGAGACCGGCATCAGTGAGTGACCTATGATAAAACTTCAAGCAACCTAATATCAATATTATATAGATAATTAGAATCCCCAGAAGAGAGAGGAGAGGACAGAAAAAAATATTTGAAGAAATTTTGACCATAAAATTTTCAAACTTAGTGATAACTATAAACTCAAAGAAGCAGCTCAAACACAAAGCCACATTCACACCCCCCCCCTTCCCACACACACACACACACACACACACACACACAATGAAAGCTATACCAAGGTACATCATAATCAGTTATTCAAAATCAGTAAGAAAACATCCAGATTAAAAAAGCATGTTCCTTCCAAGGAACAAAGGTGAGAATGACAGCCAGTTTCTCGTTGTGAACAATACAAATGAGAAGATAGCCAGGAACATTTTTAAAGTATTGAAAGGAAAAAAAAACAAACAAACTGCCAACCTAGAAGTTTCTGTGCCCAGCAAATATATCTTTCAGAAACCAGGGTGAATTAAAGGTGTTTTTAGACATTGAAAAACTAAAAGAACTCATTCCCACCAGATCCACACTTAATGTTAAAGGATTATCATTAAGGCAGAAAGCAGTGATACTTCCATCCATGCCAAAACCCTTTTCAGAAGAATTTTTTCTTTTATCGTATATCACAGATAGCAAAGGGTTCAGGCTAATGACATCCCATTTGTTTGAGGATAGAAAGTTGGTATCTGTACCTCCATTTCTTTGTCTTTCTTTTTTGGTATTACAGAGAAAATCCAAGGAGTCATTTGATGTTCATTAACTTCATAACAAACAGATATTTCTTCCTGTAGTGTCTCTTGATTTAATGTATGCTATAAATCATAAAAAATAAACAGATTTGAGCATTTACTATGATTACAGTACTATGAGAAAGAATTTTTAAAAACAGAAAATATAGTCCCACCTTTCATGCTTGCATGCTCAGTTGCATCAGTCATGTCCGACACTTAGCGGCCCATGGTGGGCCCATGGAGCCCACCAGGCTCCTCTGTTAATGGAATTTTCCAGACAAGAATACTGGAGTGGGTTGGCATTTCCTACTCCAGGGAATCTCCCCAACCCAGGGACTGAACCCAAGTCTCCTGTGTCTTCTGCATTGGCAGGGAAATTCTTTACCAGTAGCACTGCTTGGGCAGTCCAGTCCCACCCTTAGGGAACATCTAATCTGATTGGAAGAGTAAAACAAGGATCAGAAATTCGCAGTTAGTACACTTGTGCCAAATGTGTTTGGGGAGAGAATAGAGAAGAGGTCAGAGTAAGGTGGAACTTTACTGTCATTTCATCTACTGGATGTGACTAGTGGATTGTCACTGATACTGCCTGTGTGTCAGGCATGGCACTGGGCTCTGCAGATATCACCATGACCCAAAAGGTGAAGTTTCTGCTCTCTGAGTTAAGAACCTAGGGAAGAAATCAGCCAGTAGGGAAGCAAGCAAGCAAATGAATCCTTCCAGCCTGGGACACTTTCTGTGAGAGAATAAAGGGAGATGGTGCTGCTTTAGGTAAAGTGGCCTTGAAGGCTCTTCCTGAGGATGTGGGAGCCAAGCCGAGCTTACAGGAGGAGAGGGAGATACCAGAGAAAAAGTGTCCTATGGGAAAAAACGTTCTGGAAAATTCTGAGGCAGGGGGAACTCACCCACCTTGAGAAACAGCAGGGAGGCTTGTGTGCAGGATGGTGGGGGGAGCCTGGAGGAGAGCCACAGGTGGTGGAGCTGAGTCCCGAGGGCCCTGGCGGCAGTGCCGAGGAGGCTGTCCAGTCCTCTGAGAAAGGGAAGCCCCTGCAGGGTGTCTAGAAAGGAGGGACGTGGTGTGTGTTTTTGGTGGATCACTCCGGCTGCTCTGTGAGAGCATGTGGGAGGAAACAAGAACGGAAGTAGAAAGAAGTGCTCTAGGTCCCTTGCCCTTCCCTCTGTAGCATGAGAGCCAGCAGAAGGACTGCCTGCAGCAATTGGACATGATTCTGTGGAAGCCCTGGTGATACAGTGCAAAGGTCAGGGCTTTATGCTTGAAACACCTGTGTCTGAATCCCCACTCTCCCACTTACTACTTGGTCAATGTGAGCAAGTAATATAACTTCACTAAGCTTTTGGTTTCCTGTTTGTAACATGGGGAGGAGGAACACTTAACCTTTAGGACTGTACTGAAGGTTGTGCTAGGTGGCGTGTAGGAAGGATGCTGAGGGGATACCCGACACGTGCTCTGTCCTCTTTCCTCTTCCCAGTGTGGGCCTGTAGGGTGAAACGGAAAGTGAAGATGCTCACTTCCTGCTGTGAGCCTCCAGACATTTGTGAACTTGCCTGAGTGTGGGGAGAGTGTTCTCCGTGATGGTGCTGATGGGGGATGAACAGAGCAGTCCCTGGTTCCGTCACTGTCATCACTCCATCCCTAGAAGGGAGTTGACTTAAGGATGGGCAGCTGTGCCTATTTGGCAGCCATTTATTACGGATTTTTGGTTTGAGTTCTCTCGTTGTTGTTCAGTTGCTAAGTCGTGTCCAACTCTTTGTGATTCCATGGACTGTAGCACACCAGACTTCCCTGTTCTTCACCATCTCCTGGAGTTTGCTCAAACTCATGTCCATTGAGTTGGTGATGCTGTCTAACTGTCTCATCCTCTGTTGCCCCCTTCTCCCCTTGCCCTCAATCTTTCCCAGCTTCAGGGTCTTTTCCAGTGAGTCAGCTCTTCGCATCAGGTGGCCAGCGTATTGGCATCTCAGCTTCAGCATCAGTCCTTCCAGTGAATATTCAGGGTTGATTTCTTTTAGGATTGACCAGTTTGAGTTCTTCTTATTCAGGGAATTTGGAATGAGAGAAGCATCAGTAACCTGTTGGCTGAGAGTGTCCGCTTTGGGGACAGAGAGAATTGGAGTCCAGTTCTCGTTCTGTCACTGACTAGGTGTACAGCCTCCAACAGGGGCGTCTCTTCTCAGCTTCTTCATCTGTGACCTGAGGACAGAGATGGTCCCCAGGAGGCTGTGGTGAGGATGCAGCTTTAATAACTCAGACAGCCTGGCAGTCGTGGGACTTGCTGAGATGATCCTTGTGCGGGAACTAGCTCAGTGCTTGGCACGTGATGTTGTTTACTTGCTCAGTTATGTCTGACTCTTTTTTGACTCCATGGACTGTAGCCCACTAGGCTCCTCTGTCCAAGGGATTTACCAGGCAAGAATAGTGGAATGGATTGCCATTTCCTTCACCAGGAGATCTTCCTGAACTGGGGATCAAACCTGCATCTCTTGCATTGGCCAGCAAATTCTTTACCACTGAGCCACCAGGAAAGCACCCTTGGCACGTCAGTTCAGTTCAGTTCAGTTCAGTCGCTCAGTCGTGTCCAACTCTTTATGACCCCATGAACTGCAGCATGCCAGGCCTCCCTGTCCAACAGCAACTGCCGGAGTCCACCCAAACCCATGTCCATTGAGTCGGTGATGCCATCCAACCATCTCATCCTCTGTCGTCCCCTTCTCCTCCTGCCCCCAATCCTTCCCAGCATCAGGGTCTTTTCAAATGAGTCAGCTCTTTGCATCAGGTGGCCAAAGCATTGGAGTTTCAGCTTCAACATCAGTTCTTCCAGTGAATACTCAGAACTGATTTCCTTTAGGATAGGCTGGTTGGATCTCCTTGCAGTCCAAGGGACTCTCAAGAGTCTTCTCCAACACTACAGTTCAAAAGCATCAATTCTTCTGCACTCAGCTTTCTTTATAGTCCAACTCTCATACATGACCACTGGAAAAACCATAACTTTGACTAGACAGACCTTTGACAAAGTGATGTTTCTGCTTTTTAATATGCTATCTAAGTTGGTCATAACTTTCCTTCCAAGGAGTAAGCGTCTTTTAATTTCATGGCTGCAGTCACCATCTGCAGTGAATTTGAAGCCCCAGAAATAAAGTCAGCCACTATTTTCCCATCTATTTGCCTTGGCAAAGTGTTAGTCGCCCAGTCGTGCCCAACTCTTTGCAACCCCATGGACTGCAACCCACCAGGCTCCTCTGTCCATGAGATTTCCCAGGCAAGAAGACTGGAGTGGGCTGCCATTTCCTTCTCCAGGGGATCTTCTTGACCCAGGGATAGAACCCAGGTTTCCTGCACTGCAGGCAGATTCTTTACTGACTGAGCTACAAGGGAAGTACTTACCAAATAAAGTATAGCTCCTGTTACTGTTACTACTATTATTATTGTTGCTGGGTTTAATGGAGATATGTTTTTCCAAAGGTGCTTTCTGAGTGACCTGCATATTTTGAGACCCAGTCAAAGGTAAAAATGAAAACTGAGAAACTTGTCTGTTTTTGTCACTGCTTTTTCATGTCCCAGGTGGACAACCAGCTCATTGGCACCACTCAGCCCTTCATGCTCTACGTGACCCCTCTGAGCAACGAGAATGAGGTCATTGAGACGGGCCCGGCCGTGCAAGTGAATGCAGTAAAGTTCCCCAGTAAAAATGCGCTGACCAACATCTACAAGGTAGGCTGATAGCCTTGCTTTGTCCTCTCACAGCCCAGGCTCAGAGCAGCAGTGCAGGCTGCAGATGGAAATAGTCCAGGGGGGTAAAGGCACAAGCAACTCAACATGTTGTGTAGGTGGATTGATGGAAGTTTCTCCTTAAACTTTATATTCTTGGTTATGCTGTCAATGAATCTCAGGTGATAGGACTGAATCCATCAGAATGTGTATTTTTCACCATGAAGCTTCTGCAGGAAAGTGTAGCATACTCTAGATTGATAGTGACCAGGCATGGTCCAGATATATTATTAATATTATAACCATAAATTAATACACAGCATTGTAAAACAGCTATACTTCAACAAAATAAATTTAAAAAAAATAATCTGACTACTGGACAAGGGGTAGGAGGGGCCTGACTTGGGACAGACACCTTGTGCTGCCACGGTATTTACTAAAAGCAGATCATACTAAAAGTAGATCATTCAAAAAGTGGTACACTTTCTTTCCCGGAGAAGTCTTCATGTACAAGCTAGTGTTAAATTGCTAGCTTGTCTGGAAAAATGGGAGCCTTAGTTTGTTTCTCGTATTTCTGGTCCTTTGTTACCAGGGCCAATGGGGGCCATGCCTGCATGTGGTCCTCACATTCATAAGTCCAATGCTATTCCTTGAACTCGATGCCATCCACGTGAACTCAGTAGCATGGTGCATCTGAAAACGTCATCCTGATTAACTGACACAGATGCCCTGGCTCCAAGCAACAGGATGGTGAATCGTCTATTAAACATCTTCTGGAATTTTGGGTTCATTATAACAATGGAGAGAGATGAGGCAGAAGAAAATTGGCAATATGAATGATTATGAAATCACATTAAGAGACCATGCCGTACCATTGGAACCTTCTTAGGTTTCAGATGAAAGTTCCTCTGACATTCGCACTGTAAATCAGAATTTCTTTCTCTCTAGCACCTGATGGTCACAGCTCAGAGATTCACAGTACAAATTGAGGAGAAACTGCTCCTCAAGCTGCTGAGTTTCTTTGGCTACGATCAAGCTGAATCAGGTAATGTCCAGTGTTCCAGTTCGTATCTGGGAATTAGCCCTAGGGTGGCGTTTTTAGTCTCCTTGTGAAAATAGGTAGCCTCTAGATGCCTGGCGAGCTCCCTTCCCAATTTGTGGTCCAAGTGGGGAAGCTAAGGCTTGTGGTCCAGTTCTCTTTCTCGGTGTTGCCCATTGACAGGTAGTGAGGTATACCTGCATACGAAGGGCCTTCTGGAACCCAAGCATATCCAGGGCAAGCGTTTGGGAAGAAGTCTTTTGTTCCTCTTTGTTTCTTGTTTGTTTGTGTTTTTTTTTGACACATCTGCTTTAGGATGGCAGAAATGATATTATTCATTAAGCAGACCACTTTTTTCCTAACCTTTGTTTATTGAATAGACTCGGGGCCAAGAATCAGAAATCCCTTCAGCAGTTCCTTTGGTTTAGCTGAGGAAGAAAATTAGCCAGCCTCAACCCCTTAACTTTATATTTTCCACATCTATACCCTTATACCTTAATGTAATTACAGAGGTTTCCAGTTATTTTACTGTTTTTGGAGAGGGGAATAAGATAAGCTACTGAAAAACCTAAATTTTCCAGTGAAGCTCCGGAAATTATTTAGCTGTTGTCTCTCTGTTTTAGATCCTCATCATGGCCTTTCAGGACTGTTTATGCAGCTTAGAAAGAAATCAGTAATGCATAGTTTTTTGAAGACTAAATATTAAGCCTAAAGAAGTGATAGGATTGAGACTTTTAATGTTTATCTGCCCATGTTGGCTGGGGGGAAAAATATTCCTGGGGATCTGTGAAACAGGAACATACATGCACACAGTGCAAGAAAAATGTTTTTGCTCTTTTTATCCCAGACTTAGAATTTAAGCTTTAAGTGTATTTGGGGTCAAGAGCAAAATCCTGTCTGTCTAATGCTGCGTTCTCCGCTTTGGGTGGAAACGCCAGTGTGTATGTGTATTCAGAAAGCCACTTGAGCCTGCTGCCAGGTATCTGTTCTCTTTGGGTACCTTCCTGGGAAGTTTTACTTTAAATTTGATTGGACATATTCTTCTTATAAGTTGCTCTAAATAAGTTTCTCCCCATGCGTTGTCTAGTGGATTTAGACTTTTGTAAAATCCTTGCTGCCTTTCACTGAGGAATCTCCTCCACTTTCTATAACTATTCCTGTTCCCTGAATACAGATAAGCCTGTCTTTGTTGTGCTACCTTTTTTTTTTTAAATCTATTCCCCTCTTTCTATAAATAGAACTATAAAAGCTTCCAGTATAAATTTGTTTGATGTGTAGCTATGTATAGTCCCTTTGGTTTTATTTCTAAGGCACATAAATCCAAGTACAAATGAGCTGCCCACACAGATATGGGACCAGCATCAAGCTGAAGAGCACATTGCTGTGTGTTAGCTCACATTTGTCCCTTTTACTTCATGAGATAACAAGAGAGTAATCTGCTTCCCTGTGCTATTTAAGTGATGTCCGCTGGGAATTCCCTGGAAGTCTGGTAGTTAGGACTCTACACTCTCGCTACCAAAGGCCCAGGTTCGATCCCTGTTCAGGGTAGTAAGATTCCACAGGCTTCACAGTATGACAAAAAATAAATAAATAATGTCCATTGTTTGGGAGAGAGAGCATCACTTGTCCTGATGTCGGTTCTTTATAACCTGCAGTCTGTTTCTTTTTAAGACATTATGTTTTGCTCAGATTCATCATTTAATTGGTCATGTTCATTATGACTGAAGGAAACTACGCTCCAAGTACTTACTTTGATATCATTTTCTGAAATAAATTCAAATAATCTGGGTCATTTATAGTAATAATAATGGTGATAAGGACAGGGTTTCTAGAAAGTGTGTTGCCCCATGACCTTTGACTTTCCCACCTGGATTATTTTTTCCAGAGATTATATCTGCCAGGTGGTGCAGAGTCACAAATCAGTAGTTTAAGCTATTGTACTTTTCTGATAAACAACGTGAACCAGATCTGCTTTTATATAGAAGTGATATCAGGATGCTGTATGTATTACCGAACCCTGAAAAGCTAAATTTAGAGAGATAAATGTTTTCATCTTCCTATGAATTTCTTTTCAATGTGCCTGAAGTATTTGAATCACGAGACTTTTAAGGAGACTTATTTAAAAAAAAAAACAAAAAACAATTCTACCTTTGTGCCAGAGGTGGAAAAATATGATGAAAACCTCCACGAAAAGACAACTGAGCAAGGCGGGACGCCAATCAGATACTACTTTGAGAATCTCAAAATCAGTATTCCCCAGATCAAGCTGAGCGTGTTCACCTCCAACAAGCTTCCGCTGGACCTCAAGGTGAGCTGTTCACCAGGGAAGTTCTAAAAACCTCTTTTCCTGAGAAAAGAATTAATGTGCTTACTACTTGCCTTTTCCTATCCAGCCTCATCATTTGTAGCAGATATATTTACAGGTCTCCCTTTTTGAGACAGTTTATCAACTTATACGTGTATGTACAGTTGACCCTTGAGCAACAGTGGGGTTAGGAGCACCCGTCCTCCTCGAGCTTGAAAATCCGCGTAGAAGTGATCATTGGCTTTCTGCGTGTGCAGTTCTGCAGCCAAGTGCTTACCACTGAAAAAACAGCCACGTGTGAGTGGACGACGCAGTTCAAACCCATGTTGTTCAAGGGTCCACTGTATCTTTCCTTTTTTTTAATGTTTAAGTATGACTTTACTGAAGATTAAAGAGTAACGAAAGAATAAACACAGAATTACATAAAAACCCATCTGCCCTCTGCTTAGCCCTTGGCTTATCTCAGTGAGGCAAAAGCCCATATCCTGGGTTGCCCCCAGACAGTATCTTCTTTTCATGCCCAAGACCAACCTGCCCTCCTTCTCTCCTCCTCTCTAAGTATTCACTCCTTCTTGAGTGGTTGACAGCAGAAATGTCTACCACCTTCAGGGATGACCTGGTCACATACCCACTGAGAGGTGGAGCCCCTCACCCCACCATACCAGGATGTGACACTCCTACAGAGCATCTGGATGTGTACTTGACAGATGTAGTCTGAATACTGTCTTCATTTTCTACAATAAAATCTATTAAATATTAAGGGATGTTCCTCAAATTCTGATCCAATATTTGACTCAAAAGTCCATATACATTTTCCCTATACTGAGCCGCCCTTTAGTACATAAGAAATCAGGAATTTTAGAGATCCATGTGTCCTTAATGATCCCCTGCTTGATAAACAAGGATTTTGGAGTTCACAGGGCTTTGTCACTGAAAAAAATATAGATAGGTAATGTAGAAATAGATAGGTAGTGATAGGAGCAGGAGGAGAACTGGATGAATGCTGAAAAGCCTTTCCTTGGGTGGAATCTCTGTCTGCCTCTGTGCAGCTGACCCATTACTTCTGGTTCTTTGCTCTATTGCTCTTAAAGATGGTTATGATGGTGTCTGCCTCCTCACTAACCACCAGCCTAAGACTCCTGCTGCCCCAATCTGCCTCTTTGAAGATGCTGCAAGGTGGTCTCTTTCTGAGTGGAAGGAGCTAGACACATGAACAAATAAGTAGTAAAACTGGAGTCATAAATAAACATACTCTGCCCACGTTGCAAGCAAGTGAAGCAGCCCAGCGGGGACACGGCCCTCGGCGTGTGCACACTCCATTTGAAATGGGCAGTGCAGCTCAGCTCCAGCCCACTGTCACAGGGTAACGTGAACCCAGAGCTACCAGATCTTCGGAATTCTTAAAGTGAAGCCGGAAATCTGGACTTTTATGTGGAATCTCCTGGTCTTTATGTGTTGGCAACCCATTTGAATTTTTTTGTTTTTGTTTTTCAACCTTGTGGGCCCAGCAAAACACATGTGCAGGCCTCATGTGGCCCACGATTTGCCTGCTCACAACTTCTGAAATAGATTTATAGGTAATAGGACAGTAACCTGGTCCATGTCAGGTCCTGTCTGGGTCAGGACAGGACCAGGGTGACAGTTCCATTAAGGCAGCAAGTTGGGCGAGTGGTTGGGAGTGCTGGTCGGAAACCAGGAGCTCCTGCAACCCGCCTGGGAACAGCGCCTTCTCGATGGGCTGTCCTGTCAGCTTAATTTGCTTTAACTTCATGTTCCCCGAGAGACTGAGGGTACTTATAATCAGCAGGGGAGTGGGGGGAAAACCGTGGGAAAACCACTATCTTGCTCATATTCACAAGTATCCACTTGACTTATGTGACCCTTCGGAATGGGTTTGTTTGATAAAGTGTATATTCCCCCAGAACACTTGGCACTCGCCCAGCAAACCAATGTCAAGCATTTCCTGAGAGTTAAGGACTTCTTGTTTTTTAAATCATCTTACTAAGAAACACAGACACCTAACTGTTCCCTTTCAGATTGCTCCCAGTAGAAAACTTCCCTCCAGACTGACAAATGCCATATGATTTTCTCCAGCTGAAGTGACTCCAGACCCCCAGTTCCAGGGTATTGACACTCGCCAGTTTGCTTTGCATGCAATAAACTAGGAATCATTGAGGTCTAATGGTTCATTTGGCACTATACTGAAGGCCAAAGTTATGAGGTGTGGGCAGGGGGCACCCTGAATGTGGTATGTTAAATGTCTCACACCAGGCTTTGGGAATTGGGACATCAATATTAAATCCTTACCTTGTGGAAGTCACCATTTCATTGTGACTTGAGTTCTTCTCATGGAGTCTGGGACCCTAAAATAATGTCGTTTATTCAAAGAGTTTTCTAACAGAGTAATATCCCTTGATGAGCAGCTCTTGGGAAGCGCAATCCTCTCTTTGAGTTGAATAGATAACGGCTAAAAGAATGGAGTCCTGTCCCAGAGCAGGAATCATGAGAGTCTGACTAAAAGGTAACTGCGTCTTTGGTATTGAAGGAATAATTATCTTGATTCTCTTGACTCCAGACCAGAAATGAGGCTGTCAGAAGTCTCAGAGGGAAGTCTCTCCAGGTTTACAGTGAGGGTACATTATTGCCAGATAGAGTGTCTGTTCAGAGGACTCAGAGCAGTCTCACAGGTGCTATCTGGATTGGATTCCTTGCTCTGCGATGGAAGAAGGGGGAGATAATAGCTCCATCTCACAAAAGCAGAAAGGAGAGCAGGGCATTCCCCACCCCCACCCACCCCACCCCCATTTTCCATTATTCTTCCAAGTTTGCATGTTAGAGAGCAGCAGAGTGATACAGAAAATGCCAGGTAGTTTATGTGTTAGTTTGCCTTTTTATTTTTTAAAGATCAAAAGAGTCCAGGAATCTTTAAAAGGTTTCACAAGGTGGCCTACAGCAGTCCTTTTCCCATTTAGAGCGTTGGGGTATTACAAAAGAAGGGCTTTAATTGAGCAATCTAGTTTGGAAGAAAACCCACATTTTAATGGTCAGAGAGCAAGAGGGTGGGGGTAAGGGGGAATTTCAAACAAAGACACTATTTAAAAAGCCTAAAACTGTCTTCTCAAAGGCTTGAAATAATTTGTTGGGAAACTTCAGACCCTTTACTTTTTTCCTCCCCTCCCTAAATAAAAACCAGATTTGTTAAAAGGGAAAAAGATCCAGTATTGTTAATTGTATTTCAGAAAGTGCCAGAGAGGGAAATATCCCTGTAGTTTTAAACACTGTCCCAAGAGGAAAATGGGCAAATACCCTGCTTCACATAAACAGTCTCTGTGTACCATAAATAAACCTTTAAGGAATGAATTCCAGACAGTTTTGTTTAGTGCAGGATAAACTGAGAAAGGAAAGGACATGGCCCAGGGACTTGCTTGTCATCTGAGACCTTATGGCATATGGACAGGTATTTCTTCTTTAACTCTAAAGTTTCTGCAAGACTTCAGCAAGATTTGTTGTTTATTTATTTTTTTTTTTTGGTCTGGCGGAGGTAGGAATGGACAGTTTCCTATTTTTATGAGGAACTTATGAGCACAGATTGCCTTCTCCAGTGTCCATTTTATAACAGGAAACTGTCTGCTACTTGAGTAAATAAGCATCAACTTTGTACACTACTGTATTTGATTAGTCATTTAGTTACTGCAAGAGAAAGCCCTGATGGGCTCTTCCCCTCCCATCTCCTGTGCTTTGACTCACCAGAGTGACCTGAAGGTGGCAGAGTAACTTATACCAGTGTGCCGTAGAGCAGCTTTTTCCACTGTGGGAGGCCCCACAGCAGTACCAGATAAAGATTACTTTTTACTGAAAGGCCAGAATATTTCCTTGGTTCAGACAGAGTGCGTTAGTCACTCAGAAAGGGGATAGTGTCTCTCATGAGGGTTTTGACAGCTTAGTAGAGGTATTAAAGTCTTTTTTGTGTCAGTATCATCTGTGGTTCTTCAGTGTTTGGCTGCAGTGAGGAAGCTGGGGTACAAAGCTTTTTGCCATCTCCTTTGTTTTGATCTCATTTCCTGTTCTCTGAGAAGAAAGTAAGGCCTAGAGTTGTATTGCCAAAACAGACTGCTGAACTGATGTTGGTACCTGGCTTTCCCAGCATATTTATTGTTTGGTTCTGAGCAAAATGGTGAAGGCTACCGGGCCTCAGTTTCTTCGTCAGTGAAACAGGGAAAATAGGGCCTACCCACTTCATCATCACTCACCATATGGATGTGCAAGATGTGCGTGAATGAGGAGCAGAAAGTTTTTCAAGAGAAATAAAATAATCCTCCATTCTGGTCTTCATGCTTTCCACCGGATAGTCACGGTTGTGAAAATGAGCATGCTCAAATCTACGATCTACTAATTATCGGCTACGGGAGTTTAGGCAACCCACTTAATGCTTCTTTGGGGTTTTTGCTGTTGTTGCTTAAAGAAATGAGAGTGTTAGGCTGAGTTAGAACTTGAGGATGCTCTTATTCTCCAAAATGTTTTGTTCTGAAGTTTTTTAGTAGGCTGCTAGTGACTTCCCAAGGCACCAAGAGCCGTGGTACTCTTTCCAGCCCTGTCTCTGTCAGGCTCTCTGCCGTGCTCGATGCTGTTGACTGCCCTGTTCTTGACCGTGACCTTTCTGGTTCTCCTCTGACTCTTCCATTTGTTTCATCTCTTCCTCTAACCCTAGGTTTATCGAAAAGGGTCATTTTTTACCTAGTGGACTAAACTCTCTGGCCATATCACTTGTCCATTTTAAAAATAATCAAAAGATTGATTAAATCTTTTATCGCTAATAATTTTAGAGGCTCTTTTTAGAAGTTTTGTTTTTGATGTAAGTTGCAAATATTCTTTCTCTGGTTTTTCACTTGTCTTTTTTCCTTGCTTTTGGTGTGCATATGTTTTTTTTTAATCATACAGAAGATTTTTAGTTTATGTTGTCAAATTTGTCAGTCTTTTTCCTTTTTGAATCTGAATTTCAACCCACTCTCTGGTTTTAAAAAATTGCACCTTGTTTTTCTTCAATTATATAATTTCATTTCAGTTAAGCATACTCCTATTCCAGAAGAATTTAAGACAGACTCTGAAGATACATGCTGAAGGATTAAAAAATAAGAGAAAATGAAGTAGAAAGTCCATTAAATTGCATGTGAGATTTTAATATAAAGTCATTTTAATTCAATGGGGAATATATAGGTGTTCTAAAATGCTATTAGACTATCCAGATAGCGATATGGAAAAATATGAAGATAAATTTGTTATCACACTCTACATGAGAATAAATTCCAAACAGATCAGAGATTTACTGACATTCTTAGCATGAATGAAAAAGTGTTTTTATATTAAAAAAGGAGAGCACTTGGCATGCTCTCTAAAATCCTTAAATGTCAATCATGTTAAATAAAAATATAATTGGAAAACAGACTATATCCAGAAATTGTTAACAGGCTTATAGCAGACCCAAATCAGCTGAGAACTACAAGAAAAGCTAGACTGAAAAAGGCCCAAAAGTCTGTTTGAAGGTGTTGGAAAGTTGCCAAGTCAGTACTTGAGGGTCCACAACTTATGAGAGGAGAGAAGCTCAATTAGGTGAGCCCAACATTAACTCTGGTTTTATTTTTGAGACAGTTCTAATTGAGAAAGGTAGAGAAGTCAAGCAGAAAGCAGCTCTCAAAAGTCAGAGAATCGGAGTAAGGCTTTGGACAGTCTCATGGGGCTTGTCAAGCAAAAGCTAGTCTCCATTGCTACTAAGAGAGTTGGTAATTGAGGGCCTCCTATCTTTTTTTTTTTTTAATTGACATATAGTTGATTTACAGTGCTATGTTAGTTTCATGTGTAAAGCAAAGTCATTCAGTTATACATATATGTATTCTTTTTCATCTTCTTTGCCATTATAGGTTATAAATAGGGTTTTGAATATAATTCCTTGTGCTGTGTAGTAGAAACTTGTTTATTTGTTTTATATGTAGTAGTTTGTATCTGGTAATCCCAAAGTCCTAATTTATCCTCCCCCAACCACTTTCCCCTTTGGTAACCACAAGTTTGTTTTCTGTCTTTGAGTCTGTTTCTGTTTTGGAAATAAGTTCATTTGTATCATGTTTTAGATTCTATGTATAAGTGATATCATATGATATTTGTCTTTCTCTAATTTACTTCACTTAGTGTGATAAGCTCTGAGTCTACCTATGTTGCTGCAAATGGCATTATTTCATTCTTCTTTTTTTTTATTGTTGCTGTTCAGTCACTCAATCGTGTCTGACTCTTTGCAACGCCATGTGCTGCAGCACGCCAGGCTTCCCTGTCCATCACCAGCTTCTGGAGCTTGCTCAAACTCATGTCCATTGAGTCAGTGATGCCATCCAGCCATCCCGTCCTCTCGTCCCCTTCTCCTCCTGCCTTCAGTCTTTCCCAGCATCAGATTGAATTTTTTTTTATAGCTGAGTAGTATTCCATTGTATATATATACCATATCTTTATCAGTTCATCTATTGATGGATATTTAGGTTGCTTCCTTGTCGTGACTATTGTAAGTAGTGCTGCTATGAACATTGGTGTGTGTGTATCCTTTTGAAAGAGTTTTCTCTGGCTATATGCCCAGGAATAGTATAGCTGGATCATATGGCAACTCTGTTTTTAATTTTTTAAAGAGCCTCCATGTGCTCTTCTCTATAGTGGCTACACAAATTTGCATTTCCACTAACAGTGCAGAAGGGTTCCCTTTTCTCGACACCCTCTCTAGCATTTATTATTTATCGGCTTTTTAATCATTGCCATTCTGAGTGGTATAAGGTGGCATCTCATTATAGTTTGGATTTGCATATCTCTAATAATTAGTGATGTTGAGCATCTTTTCATGTGCCTGTTGCCCATCTGTATGTCTTCTCTGGATAAATGTCTGTTTAGGTCTTCTACCCATTTTCTGATTGGGTTGCTTGCTTTTTTGTTATTGAGTTGTATGAGCTGTTTGAATGTTTTGGAAATTAAGCCCTTGTTGGTCTCATTGTTTGCAAGTATTTTCTCCCAGGCCATAGGTTGTCTTTTCATTTTATTGATGGTTTATTTTGCTGTGCTAAAGCCTGCAAGTTTGATTAGGTCCCATTTATTTATTTTTGCTTTTATTTCTATTGCCTTGGGAGACCGACCTAAGAAAACATTGCTACGATTTATGTCAGAGAATGTTTTGCCTATGTTCTCTTCTAGGAGTTTTATGGTGACATGTCTTATATTTAAGTCTCTAAGCCACTTTGAGTTTATTTTTGTGTATGGTGTGAGGGAGTGTTCTAACTTCATTGATTTACATGCGGCTGTCCAGCTTTCCCAACACCACTTGCTGAGGAGACTGTCTTTTTTCCATTGTATATTCTTGCCTTCTTTGTTGAAGATTAATTGACCATAGGTGTGGAGGGGCTCATATCTTACAGAGAAGGGACAGGCAGAACAAGGACCCCGATAGTCTTGAGCTGTTTATTTCTTGAAGCAGATGCCAATTTCTAAGTAGTCTAGGAGAAGCTAAGCAAAAAACAGCAGCCAAGAGGCTAACTAAATAGATCTTTTAGCAATTTTATGGTGCTGGGGAGATTAAAGTGGAGAGATGGAATTGGTTTTCAGTTGAGACTGCTGAAGGACTATACCAAACCTTATAAAGATGGAAACAGACCAAGATTATCTTTATTGTTGTTCAGTTGCTCTGTCATGTCTTTGTGACCCTATGGACTGCCGCATGCCAGGTTTCCCTGTCCTTCACCATCTTTACAAAGACTGAAAGACAGCCTTGAAAACACTGATTGAATTAAGGCCCTTTAACTGCCTTGTTCAGTTGCTAAGTTGTGCCCTGCTCTTTGCAACCTCATGGACTGTAGCATGCCAGGCTTCCCTGTTCTTCACTATCTCCTGGAGTTTGCTCATGTCCATTGAGTCAGTGATGCTATCTAACCATCTCATCCTTTAACTGCCTGCCAAAAGCTAAAGACTCATTTAAAATGTACAAGTTTTTATACAAAAAGTAGCATTCAATCACAAGTTACCAGGCCTACCAAGAGGAAAAAGAAACTAGAAACAGATAAATCAGATGTTGACATTGTCAGACACATGATTTAAAATACTAATAATTATAAATGTGTTCAAGACCCATTGGACAAAATATCATCAAATTAAATATAGCAATGTATAAGAAGAAAAATACAGGTGACCCTTGAATAACATGGGTTTGAACTACGTGGGCCAATAACATACTGATTTTTTTTCCCAATAAACATAGCACTAACATGGTTGGTTATACACGATCATGGTTGGTCAAGTCTGTGGTTGTAGAACTGTGGATGTGGAAAGCTGACTGTAAAGCTGTTTGAGGCTTTTAACTGTATAGGGGATCAGCACTTTTAATGCCCACAGTGTTCAAGGACTAACTGTATGAATATATTATAACCAAGTCACGTTTATTCCAGGAGTGTAAGTTAATCCATCTGCCAATGCAGGGGATGCAAGAGATGCGAGTTGATCCCTGGATCAGGAACATTCTTTGGAGGAGAAAATGGCAGTCCACTCCAGCATTCTTTCCTGGAGAATCCCATGGACAGAGGAGCCTGGTGGGCTACAGTCCATGGGGTCGCAAAGAGTCGGACATGATTGAGCAGCTGAGCACATGTGCTCACAAGTTTACATTTCCAAATAAATCATGTCATTTACCACATGAGCAAAATGAAAGAATTTAAAAATAGGCTTATCTCAATAGTTGCACCAGAATCTTTTGACAAAATTCAGCATTCATCTATGAGAAGTCAGCAAGCAAAAAGTAGACAGGAACTGCCTTGATCTGACAATGTCTCCATGAGAAACCTGCCCCAAATATACTCAGTGGTGGTCTGTTGAAAGCACGAAGGAATGGCTGTTATCCCCACTTCTCTTCACTGTTTCGCTGGATATCCTAGCCAGTAAGATAAATAAATAATAGATAGAAAGACTGGACAGGAAAATGAAAACTTTATTATTTGTAGAGAACATGATTACCTAGAAAATCTAAAAGAATGTACAACTAAGTTATGAGAATGGGTAAATAAATTTAACAAGGTCCCTGAAAACATTGTATAAAAGTCAATTGTATTTCTAGTCAGCGGCAATTAAAGAGAAAAGGAAAATTTGAAGGATACTTTTACAACACCATTTAAGAAAACATGAAATACAATATCATCTACTAACTGTGTAATGAATCACGCCAAAACTGAGTAGTTGTAAACAACCATTTTATTTGTTCTCAAGTCTGTGAGTCAGCAGTTTGGACCGGACTTAGCTAGGTGCTGTTTCTGCTGGGCTCACCTGTAGTTACTGATGTGACTGCAGTCACCTGCCAGTCAGCTGAGTGCAAACAGTGAAAGATGACCTTATGACCATGTCAGGTGCTTGTTGTTAGCTGTCCACAGAGCCCCCTTCCACGTGGTCTCTTGTTTTTAAGGAAGCTAGTCTTGGCCTCCTCACATCTTGGAAACATCAAAATGGATGAAGCAGATGCTCCAAGATTTCTTGAGTCCAAAGCTCAGAGATTGCTCAGTGTTGGCTTAGGTGGCATTTTCTTATTTGAAGTAAATTATATGGTCAGTGCAGATTCAGGTGAAGGGGAAATAGACTTCAATAATGGTAGAAGATGCAAATAATTTGTGGCCATTTTTACTGTACCACTTTATGCCTAGGAATAAATCCAACAGTGTATACAAGACCTCTGCACAGAAAGCAATGAAATATTACTGAAAAAAAATTTTTAAATAAACAGATAAAGGGATGCACCTTGTTAATACACTGGAAGGTTGAATATTGTAAAGCTGTCATTTCTCAAATTGATGTATAGATTCAATATAATCATGAAAATTCTAGCAGTTTTTTTTTGTGACAGATTGAGGGCTGATTCTGAAATTTACTTGGAAAGTGCAAAATGTAACCAAAAATCCTAAAGGAAAAAGAACAAAGTTGAAGAGCTTACTATTAGACTTCAAAATTATTATAAAACTACAGTAATTAAGACAGTGTGGTATTGGCAGAAGGCAGGGCAAAATGAGAATCCAGAAACAGGTAGGTGGGCACAGTCACTTGACTTATGACAAAATTGCCCTGTACTACAATAAGGGCAAGGATGACCCTTCAATAAATATTATTAAGATGATAAGCTACCTCTCTGGAAAGAATACTTCCTGATCTCTGCTTTAATATATATTGTCACTTTCAAGTAGGTTGTAGATTTGATGTGAAGAGTAAAATAAAAATTCTACAAGTAAATATATGGAAATATTTTTATGACCTTAGTGTAGATAATTTCTTAAATACAGCATAGAGCATTCCTATCATAAAGGGAAAGATTCTTAAGTTGGATTTCAATAAAACTAAGAGTATTTGCTGTCAAAAAGCACCAAAGAGTGATAAGACAAGTCATAGAATGGGAGAGGATATTTGCAATGCATTCATGAAACAGACTTGTATACAGAATGTATAAGAAAAACACCTACAAAACTATAAGGAAGAAACAGACAATCCACTGTGCAGACGAGAAAAAGCCTTGAGTAGGCATGTAACAAAAAAGTATATCCACAAGGCTGATGTGTGTATTATCAGGTGCTTAATCTCATCCTTGAACAAGAAAATGGAAGTTAAAACGACACAGAGTTAGCATTGCACACCCCTCAGAACATTTGTTTTATATATATATATTTTTGGAACAACATTATCAATTAGCATTTATTAAGCATTCAAAATAATCTATGTATCATTCAATCATCCAGATTTTCTTCTAGACATAATATCTGCCCAGAGATTATCCACAGGTCATAAAGGAACTATTCTATGAATAAGCACACTGAACTAATTTTACAATTAAAAAATCATTTTAGCGTAGAGTAGACAAAGAATTTAGAACATTTGTTTTTTAAAAAGCTTTCTATACCAAGTGTTGGCGAGGATGTCGCCTAACAGGAAATTTCATAGACTGCTTCAGGGGAGCCAAACCAGTTCAGCTGCTTTGGAAAACTGTTTGGCAGTATAATCTAAGGTTGAACATGTATATTTATGACCCAGCAGTTCCACTCCCAGGTAGATATTAAAAAAAAAAAAGATGTGTACAAATGTGCCCCAAAAGACACATCCAAGAATGTTCATAACAGCATTATTCATAAAAAATAGTTGTTATGAAACAGCACAACTGTTCATCAACAGCAGTGGTTAAATAAATTGTGTTTTATTCATATGTTGGAATACTGCATAGCACTGACGGTTATATTTAAACTGCAGCTGTGTGCAGCAACCTAGTGACTCTCACAGACTTAACGTTGATGTCAGAAGCCACATACAACCAAGTCCATACTGATGATTGCAATTTGGTAAAATTCAAAGCAGGAAAAACTCATCTGTGATGATAGAAGTCAAGACACAGTTGACCTTAGGGAACAAAGAAATCGTGACAGAGAGTTCACAAGGGGGTGGGTGCTTCCAAGATGGGGATAATAACCACCTTTCTGCTCTAGGTGGCGGTTACTTGGTTGTGTTTTCTTTTCATTTGCTCAGTTGTGTCTGACTCTTTGTGACCCCATGGACTGCAGCACACCAGGCTTCCCTGTCCATCACCAACTCCCAGAGCTTGCTCAAACTCATGTCCATTGAGTCAATGATGCCATCTAGCCATCTTGTCCTCTGTTCCCCTTCTCCTCCTGCCTTCAGTCTTTACCAGCATTGGGATCTTTTTAATGAGTCAGTATTTTGCATCAGGTGGCCAAAGTATTGGAGCTTCAGCTTCAGCATCAGTCCTTCTAATGAATGTTCAGGATTTCCTTTAGGATTGACTGGTTTGATCTCCTTGCAGTCCATGGGACTCTGAAGAGTCTTCTCCAACACCACAGCTCAAAAGCATCAATTCTTTGGTGTTCAGCCTTCTTTATAGTTCAACTCTCACATCTATACATGACTACTGAGAAAACCATAGATTCGACTATACAGACCTTTGTTGGCAAAGTAGCATCTCTGCTTTTTAATACGCTATCTGGATTTGTCATAGCTTCTCTTCCAAGGAGCAAGCGTCTTTTACTTTCATGGTTGCAATCATCACCAGCAGTGATTTTGGAGTCGAAGAAAATAAAGTCTGTCACTGTGGTTGTGTTTACTTGGAGAAAAATTATTGAACCATTCATTTGATGAGTACATCTTTCCATATGAGTGGTATATTTCAGTCAAAAAGTAAAACATGGGACTTCCCTGGTGGTCCAGTGGTTGAGAATCTGCCTTCCAGTACAGGGGGGCAGGGGATGATCCTTGGTCGGGAAGCTGGGGTCCCAGATGCCTCATGGCCAAACCACGAGCCTTGCAGCCAAACACCACAACATAAAATCAATATTGTAACAGATTCAATGAAGACTTTAAAAATGGTCTACATTAAAAAATCTGAAAAAAAAAAGGAAAGTAAAACATGACAAACATATAGATCCAAAACAGATCATAAAGAATTATACTATGAAGCTAAAGAATTTATTTCTATGTGATAATATGTTACTTTGGATGATATTTCTGTGTGTGTGTGTGTGTGTGTGTGTGTGTGTGTATCTTCCTAATGTTTACCTGGAAAAATCCTTATTTATGAATATCATAACCTTCTATTGGAAAGTTGACATGGCTTGTAGCTTTCATGGAATCCAGAATTACAGTACTGTGGAAGGCCATCATATGGCTGAAGTGTCTCCTTGCTTTTCTTCCCTAACTAGGCCCTGAAAAGCACCTTGGGATTTCCATTGATTCGATTTGAAGATGCTGTGATCAATCTGGATCCATTCACTCGAGTGCATCCCTATGAGACCAAGGATTTCATCATCAATGATATCCTCAAACATTTCCAGGAGGTGAGCTTTGGAGTGGTAATTGGTGGCTGGGGCATGCGCAGAGTGCTTCTTTTAGTTGTTTGGGAATTCGGGTTACTGAGACGTTACTGCCAACAGCCCAGCTGAACATTTCAGCCCTGACCATTTGTGTTATGGGGTCAGGTCACAGCCCATGAAGTCCACGCACATCATGAAAATCCCCCAACAGTGCCTCTGATTTACAAGCTGTTAGTCTTGTTTTTTAGAACTAGTCTCAGGACCTTCCACTAGATCAGTCACAACCCTTACCAAGGGTTTAATTGATGCTTTCATGGTAACACAAGACTGTGAACTCTGTTTACTGGGCATGGGCTTACTTTCAACAACCACCCCAGTGTTCTTGGAGCATATGAGATCCTGCCCTAAAGTTGAACTTTAATTTTTTTTTTTAATCAAGTTGGGCATTTTCCATTTATTATCCTGACTGCAAAGAACAAAATGCAAAGCCAGCACATACATACTCTTCGATGACTAGATAGTTCAGGATCATATCAAACTTATTAGCTGTCAAAGTTGAAGTGTGTCCTATTCTTGTTGCCGTCTCTCCCTCTCCCTCCTTGCTTCCTTCCTTGACCTCGCTCACTGGTGATGTTTCTACTGCACTGTGAGGAGGATGGTATAGCAGATGTCACTGGACGGTGGAGTCAGACTGTGGAGGTGCAGGAGGTTGGGGGGTGCGGGGTAGGCCTGAGCATGCCCACTCTATGCATATCACCTGTTCCACAGACTCCGAGGGGCTCCACATCCCTCCCTCACTTTCCTTTTAAAATTCTCTCTGCTGCTTGTTGATTCCATATTTATAGAATGATGGAAAGGAGAGTGTGATGTGTGTACTAATAAATACTTGTAGAGTCTTCCCTGTTTCATAGCTTTTTTCTTCTAAATGACTTTGAAGAGTACATATGAGAATATTGAGGATAACCTCTAGGGTATGTGTATTGGGAGAGGTTTAGGGTGGAGCTTAGGAAGGGCAGGAGCTCACAGTTGATAAGAAATAAAGGGCAGTTGGTGGTAGGAGTGGAGGACAAGACTGATTTAT
Organism: Antilocapra americana; assembly: GCA_007570785.1. Taxonomy (NCBI): domain Eukaryota; kingdom Metazoa; phylum Chordata; class Mammalia; order Artiodactyla; family Antilocapridae; genus Antilocapra; species Antilocapra americana. The sequence goes on from ML663557.1 coordinate 30,232,545, forward strand.
AACCTTTTTGCTTGGGACACTCAACCTGCAGATATAAAAAGAGGCTGATTTTTCCTTCTCTCCCTGCTTCATTTGACAGGAACTCCTCAGTCAGGCAGCCCGGATCCTGGGGTCGGTGGACTTCCTTGGCAACCCCATGGGGCTTTTGAATGATGTTTCTGAAGGGGTGACTGGACTGATAAAGTATGGAAATGTTGGGGGCCTTATCAGAAATGTTACCCACGGAGTATCAAATTCTGCTGCCAAGGTAAGGAAATCGAGGTGTAGTTCCACTGGAATTAGCCTCAAGAGTCCTGTCCATTACTGTAGTTTGTGAAAAGTTACATGCATGGCCTTGGCTTCACTGCCCACATGCCCTGTCTTTCCCTCACCTCCTGTAACCAGGCCCTGGTCCATCGAGTGCACCTCTGCACTGTCTCTGCTTCCTCCTCTCCATTCCCACTGCCTCTGTCCATGTGCTGGTTGTCTGTTTCCAGGGCCACTGTCATAGCCTCCTGGCCCTGGACTTCACCACAGCTTTCACAGTGCTGCCAGCATGAACTTGCTTCTTATTTTATTTTATTTATTTAAGAATTTTTTGATGTGGACCATTTTTAAAGCCTTTATTGAGTGTGTTGCAATATTGCTTCTGTTTTGGATTTTTGACCTCGAGGCATGTGGGATCCTAGCTTCCCAATGAGGATCGAACCCTTGCCCCCTGTGTTGCAAGGTAAAGCCTTAAACACTGGACCGTCAGGGACGTCCCTGAACTCTCTTTTTAAAACATAGTTTAATTGTGCCATTCTTCTGCCTAAAATCTACCGGTTATTCCACATAGCTCACAGGATAAACTCCAAACTGAGGTACAGCCTTCCAGAGTGAAGCGAGCCTCTAAGTCACCTGCAGGATGGCAGCAATGTCATTCTCCTGTGTCTTGCGTTCTAGTTGGCTTTTTTGTGCATTGGCCTCCTGTTTGGTGGCCATCTTGTTATTCCACAGTTTAATTTTTGGCAGAAGCTGACTTTACATGTGAAGCTGGAAAATGTGAAGGTAGTTGAAGGTGGTTGGGAGGAGTGTTGCCATTTCATAACATACGAAACGCATCTAAAGACTCTGCTTTCCTCCCCTTCCTGTCAGCGTACTATAGAGTCCTTTTAGAGTCCTTTTCATGAATGAACCAGCATTGGGAAAGCACCTATACTCCCCACTTGTTTACCGTAGTGCGTTGCCATGGCAAAGTCACGGGCCCATTTGTGTCATGACCATGACGATGGTGGCTTTACTGTAGAGAGCCTTTCAGGTGCCACATAGCAATTCATGATGATGAGCAGGGAAGGAGATGGAATTGGACAACCAACATTTCTGTGTTGCGAAACACTCTTGGTAACAGTGTATGCAAGTTGGAAATTTATTCCTGTTTTCCTCCTAGAGATGATGGTCCTTTAATCAGATCAGTTTCTTCAATACCAGCAGATCTCTTTTTATTGCGCCTCACAGATTGTTTACAGTTGTTTACAAATTGAAGGCTTGTGGCAGGCCTGAGTGTCCAGCAAATCTGTCAACACCATTTTTCCAATAGCATCTGCTCACTTTGTGTCTCTGTCACATTTGATAATTCTTGAAATATTTAAGTCTTCTTCATTATGATTATATTTGTTATGGTTATAAGTGATCTTTGATGTTAGTTTCACAAAAAGATTATGATTCGCTGAAGACTTGGATGGTGGTTAGAATTTTTTAGCAATAAGGTATTTTAAAAATTAAGGTAGGTGCCATATATTTTTAGACATAATGCTGTCATGCACTTGATCAACTGTGCTGTAGTATAAACATGACTTAGTGTTCATTGGGAAATCAAAAAATCTGTGCAACTCACTTTACTGCAATATTTGCATTATTGTGGTGGTCTGGATTGAAACCCACAGTCTCTCAGAGGTATGCCTGTGCTGGACTTACAGTTAAACCAGAACAAAATGTACTGTTTGACTTGTGGTTCAAAACAGGCAATACTCTTACTTTTAGAGAAAGGGTAGAATGTAGAGGCAAGAGACTTTCTAAATCATGGTTTAGAAACACACTCAGGGTCAAAGTCTGAATGAGTATGCACATTTCTGCCTTGAATCGTTGCCTCTGCTGCCTTTGGACCTTCACCCCTTACAGCAACATAAAAGTGGCACAGGTTCCTCAACGTTCTCTTAGCTCCTGAACTGGTTATAAACATATGCACTTAACATATTTCCTTCTGTGCACCTGTAGCCTATATAATTTTGTGCATCAGCTGTACTTCAAAAAAAAAATTAAATGTAAATGCTTAGTTTAAGGATCTTACTTAATTTTTTAAAACTAACAAAGGACAGTGTCTTTGTTTTTATACTTAGTTTTTTATTTTTGTTCCCCTGGGCTTTGTTTTCACTTGAAAAATACAAGACACATGGTTTATTTAGAGGTCTTCCTCAACCTGGAATATGCCCTGACCTTATAGCTTACTGTGAAAATAAAGTGAGGTATGACATTACGAAAGTTTTGAAAAACACAGACTGAACAAGAGAAAGGGGTTTTCATTTTGACTCTTTGGTTTGCATTAGTGTAAAACCTTTGGACTTCGGTCACCAGGAAACCATTGTGCTGTGCTAAGTCACTTTAGTCATATCTGACTCTGTGTGACTCCATGGACTGTAGCCCATGAGGCTCCTCTGTCCATGGGATTCTCTAGGAAATAATACTGGAGTGGGTTGCCATGCTCTCCTCCACAGGATCTTCCCGACCCAAGGACTGAATTCATTGTCTATTAATGTCTCTGGCATTGGTAGGCGCGTTCTTTACTACTAGTGCCACCTGGGAAACCACTGATGCCCTTAAATGAAAACCAGTGTATTATTGTCTACAGTGGGGAGGGTCTCAAGCTCAGAGAGTGGGAGAACCACACTCCGTTGGGCCAGTTTGGCTGTTAGGACCCTCTGGCTACCTGTGGGTGAGAATGAAGATGTGAGGAATTTGCCCAGACTCTCCACAAGTGAGACCATGTGTGCGTTTCTCCAGAGTTTCTTTGCAACATCCCTATGGAAAGGGTCAGCCCTTTCTTTAATTCTCCCTCATTCAGGGGCATCTCATTCATCTCCTGGTTCTTCTGTTTCCCCTGGAAAAACTGTTTTTGGAGCTTGAGGGTCAGCATGAGAATGTAACTTGAGCAGAAGGGAAGGCAGAATACTTCTTGCCTCCATTCTCACCCCCAAGTCCATTTGAAGGCCTGGGTGGCAATGAGCCTGTGTTTGCTGGATATCGTGCTTTATCTTGTTGTTGGATTTGCATGATGGTACTTGAGTGGGAACTCTGCTCCCCATAGGGTTGGTGTCCTTCATGTTTTTTCTTGTCTTTAGTGAACTAATCAGAATGGGCATCACAGACTGCTACTCAGAGGAATAGCTGTGTAATTTATTTTGATACCCCAAACCCTGGATGTGCTATAGCAGTTAGCCCACATTATCTATCATGAGAAAGCAAAGAAACTTAAAATTACCAATTCCTTTTGGAAATGGTAATGTCAAAGACCAGGTCTGTCTGCTGAATGCCCACTCAGGTCATCTGCGATTCTGCATGTATGCAGTTTGGCTGCAGATCTCCGTTTTCTTGTAGTTTTGTGGGTTGCAATCAGACCTTTCATGTTGCTTTGGAGAAATGTTTTGTTTGCTTTTCTGTGTATACAAGAAGAGTTTAAGGAAGTGCAGATGACCACAGTAATCAACTGTTGGCCTGTGGGAAGTATTCCTTTAAAGAGTGCCTGAGTTCCAGTGATTAAAGAACAGGGTCAGACATGCACCTCACCAAGCTCTCTTCCATCAGCCCCTCTTGGCTGCAAAGTCCAAAGGGCTTGGTTTAGTAGACTTTGGGTGGAGTGGAGTAGCCCCATAAACCTCTTAAAATTAATTATAAATATTGTATGTGTGTGTATTTTCCTGGAACAAAGATCTGAAGTTTTTATTGGATTATCAGAGAGCTTCATGCCTCTCAAGATCATAAGTCATTATTGCAGACATAGGGTTGAATGCTGAAGGCACCTAGTAGTCGGAAAACCTGGGTTCTGCCCATTCCTGCCTTTAAATAACCTTTTTCTTTGTCCAGCTCATGAGATTTTAGTTTTTTGTTTTTGTTTTGTTTAACCTGTAAGAAGGTGTTGGTACTTTCCCTTGTCCCCACTGACTTTAGGAGCAAAGAAGATGAAGAGGTAACAATCCTCTCCATCAAGTTAAAAGGGAAATCATTCTATCATAAGAAGGTGACAGATCTGCAGGTCTTTGTTGTCTGTGGGTAGATATGAATTCTTCATAGAACATTTTTAATTTCTGGTCTGTCATGTCCACTTCTGAAATTTCTCAATATATTTTAAACTGTTGTTTACTTTATTTATTGTTAGCATCAAGGAGCTACAAATAGGAGATAATCTCTGCCTTTTATCCCCTCTATTTCTCTTACCCTCTTCTGGTCTCCCAACCCCCAGAAATCCTATGGATTCCAGATCAAAGGTGATATGATTTAGGGGTTAGCCACCAAGCTGTGAGCATCTATCCATGATCCCTTTGCCTGAATCTTGGCGAAAGAACTCACACCCTTTGAGTAGAACCTCAGAGATCTGATCCTGTTCCTAAGGCCATGACAAGATGATTGTTCCTGGAATCTTTTCTAGGAATATGCTTTATTTAAGAAAAGCACAGCATTTCAGATTCTAAAACCATATCAGAGGAGCAGGTTTCTCTCTGCAGCATGAATGAAAAAAGCATACGTTTCCCTTGTTGGGTGTCATTTGAATATAAGACCCTCTAACCTCTCTGAAAGCCAGAGAATTCATGGGGAGGGGGACATCCATTGAACAAATTTCCTCTCTCAGACTCTCATTCCCTTTTCTCTGTAATTATTTTGTGATTATTTTCATTACTTATAGGAAAATTGCATAGTTATTCTTAAGATTTTTTTTTAAAGTTCTTTTTAAACTAAGAAAGTCTCACATGTTAACAGTGGAACAAATGATTCCATTTTCTTTTCTGCCCCTGTAGAAACTCAGTGTTTTCTCTGCACAGCTGTCATCTGGTCTTCCTAAGGGAAGAAAGCCAATAGCATAATTTCTTCCAGCAAAGGAGTAGAGCATTTTTGATCATTATAGAACCTCTGCTCTGTCCCACTTTCCATCCCTCTCTCTGTGTCCTCATCTAGGCAATATAAGATGCTCTTCATCTTGGGTACTTTTCTGATCCCAGTAATGTTTTGACTCTACACTCATGAATGCAAATATTTTAATAATTTTCTCTGTTTAAAAAATTAATTTGTATATTTTTAACTGGAGGATAATTTCTTTACAGTATTGTGTTGATTTCTGCCATACATCAGCCTGAATCAGCCATAGGCATACATATGTCCTCTCCCTCTTGAACCTCCCTCCCACCTCCCACCCCATCCCACCCCCCTAAGGTGTCACAGAGCACTGGGTTGAGCTCCCTGTATCGTACAGAAAATTCCCACTGTTTTACATAGTGTGATGTATATGTTTCAATGCAACAGTCTCAGTTTGTCCTACCCTCTCCTTCCCCCACTGTGCACATAGTCTATTCTCTATGTCTGCATGTCTGTTGTTACCCTGCAGATAGGTTCATCAGTACCATCTTTCTAGATTCCACATATATGCGTTAATATAGAATATTTGTTTTTCTCTTTCTGACTTCTTGTTCATTCGCTAAGTCATGTCCGACTCTTTGTGACCCCATGGACTAGTACACCAGGCTTCCCTGTCCTTCACTGTCTCTCAGAGTTTGCTCAATTCATGTACCTTGCGTCAGTGATGCTATATAACCATTTCATCCTCTGCTGCCCCCTTCTCTTCTGGCCCTCAGTCTTTCTCAGCATCAGAGTCTTTTCCAACAAGTCTGCTTTTTGCATCAGTTGGCCAAAGTATTGGAGCTTCAGCATCAGTCCTTCCAATGAATATTCAGGGTTGATTTACCTTAGGATGGACTGCTTTGGTCTCTTTTCTGTCCAAGGGACTCTCAAGAGTCTTCTACGGCACCACACTTCAAAGCATCCATTCTTCAGCACTCACCCTTCTTTATGGTCCAGCTATCACATTTGTCCGTGACTACTGGAAAAACCATAGCTTTGACTACATGAACCTTTGTCAGCAAAGTGATGTCTCTGCTTTTTGATACACTGTCTAGGTTTGTCTTGGCTTTCCTTTCAAGGAGCAAGTGTCTTTTAATTTCGTGGCTCCAGTCACTGTTCACTGTGATTTTGGAGCCCAAGAGGAGAAAATCTGTCACTGCTTCCACTTTTTCCCCTTCTGTTTGCCATGAAGTGATGGGACTGGGTGCCACGGTCTTGGTTTTTTGAATGTTGAGTTTTAAACCAGCTTCTCCACTCTCCTCTTTCACTCTCATCAATCGTTCTTCTTCAGTTTTTCTTCACTTTCGGCCATTAGAATGGTGTCATCTGCATATCTGAGGTTGTTGATATTTCTCCTGGCAATCTTGATTCCAGCTTGTGATTCATCCAGCCTGGCATTTCACATGATGTACTCTGCATGTACTTTCTGACTTACTTCACTCCGTAATAGGCTCTAGGTTTATCCACCTCATTAGAACTCACTTAAATGTATCCCTGTTTATGGCTGAGTAATATTCCATTGTATATATGTAACACAACCTCTTTATCCATTCATCTGTCAGTGGACATCTAAGTTGCTTGCATCTCCTTGTTGCTGTAAATAGTGCTGCAGTGAGCATTGGGGTACGTGTGTCTTTTTCAGTCATGGTTTTTGCCTGTTTTTGACTCAGTTTTTTCATCAAAGTCAGTTGTTGTTCATGAAATTAAAATTTTTGTTTTTTATTCACTAAAGGTTAGTTTTACTGATAACTTTTACAGTTGTGTGATGGGTTTATTTCTCTCTTTGACTTTGGAGCATTTATTTCTACCAAGCTCAGACTTCCCAGCTCAAATTCTGTAGATCTAAATTTTTGTCAAGGAGATATGAATTTTCTGTTAGTTTTAGTTAGTAATATTTTATTATATATAGCTTTAGCCATTGTTTTATTGTTTTAAATCAGTTTTGTTTGTTGTGAATTGGATAAAGACCTAATAGTTTTATATATTTCTTGGTACAGGCAGCATTAGTAGGAAAAAGATGCAGGAACAAGGTTGAAACTCCCTGTCTCTTTATGGAGAACACACTCACTTATAAACATTAATTGAACATCTTCTCTTTGTCAGGCCTTCTTCTAGGCTACGTACATACATTGTCTTGTGTATGTTAAGCTCTATTCTTCAAATCAGGAAGCTGAAACTTAAAGAGATTTTTTTCAAGGTCGTGCAACTGGAAATGAAAGGAATGATATGAAACCAAGTCCAGCTAATTCTAAAGACCTTGTTTTTTCCTCTGTCTGTTGTTTCTCCTTTGTGTGTGTGAGGCTTTTTTCCAGGCGCTAGAGAGAGCATGAAAAATTGCTTGCTTGTTAGTTTTCCACCAGAAGCTTGCTATTTGACATCACTTGGTTAGCTTGTAAGATGACCGCTCTCACATCACCTGTGTCATAAAGCTGTGGCCATTCCTGGGGCTGCCCTGATGGCTCAGGGCTAAGGAATCCGCCTGCTAGTGCAGGAGATCCAGGTTTTATCCCTGGGTTGGGAATATCCCCTGGAGGAGGAAATGGCAGCTGAGTCCAGTATTCTTACAGTCCAGTATTCTTGCCTGGGAAACCTCATGGACAGAGGAGCCTGGCAGGCTGTAGTATGTGGGTTCGCAAAGAGTCAGACACAACTGAGTGACTAACACACATATATGCATAAGCAATTGAAGTAGGAAAGAGAGAGTAGGAAATTGAGACTGTTTGATAGTTCAGTGGGAAACCTAGCTGGCACTTTAGATGGTATTTTGTGTTCTTTGGTCTTTACTTGGGGTACCATGTGTGGAGGAGCCACTTCCCTTCTAAGAGAGCCTTTCACTGTCCCTTTGTGCCCATAAAACCAGATCTGGGCACAGCAGTGATCCAGTGGAAACTGGCTCGTGTCCCTGCACCCAGAGATTCTCAGCTAGCCCCTGCCACTGGCCTGCCTTCTATCATATATACTGTGACCTGATTGAGGGCAGAGAGGTCCATCTGCCTTTTGTTTAAGATAAACAGCATTTGTTTGTATTTGTTTTGTAGGCAGTCTATTTATAAGGCTCAACTGAGACTAAGCCACTGTTTATTCAAGGCAAAAGTTTTATCTTTGCACAAAAGAATGTACTGGAGTGCCTGCCTGCCTGCATGGATTCTGAAGGGGAAAAGGCAATTTATGACTTGTATCTGTTTTTGTCATTATGTATGACTGCTCCATTTTATAGTTGAGCTGATTATCCCCATAATAGCTTTTCCATGTACCTATAAGCAAGGAAGAGGTGAATGCCTTCTTATAAGCATTGGGGCTTTCGTGTGTTTAAGTTGGCATAAAACTTTAGGTTAAATGAAATTCACTTCAGACAGTGATCTGTCCCTTGGAGAATGTAGAGTGTTCTATTTTCAAAACGACTTTGATCCGAAATAAGTCACCCAAGGGATTTCTTTTCCAGCCAAGAGGAGGTGCCTTGAAGTTGTTGTATGTAGAGAAATGACTCAAATTCTTGGCAACAGAGCTTTTGTTTTATTTTCCTCTGATAACCTTGAATACTAAAATGATTCCCTTAGTCTGAGCTCTTTTTGGTTAGAGGCAAATAATTTTAGATGCTGAATGACCCAGCAGTGACCTATCCTAACTTGGTCAAACCTCAAATATTTGTGGAAATTGGAAGTGTGTTGGGTGGGGATGGGCAGGTCTGGTGGAGGCAAGAGAATCCCATGAGTGTCCAGAATTCCCAGGCTATCCCCACCTGCCCCATTGAGCACCCTTGCTCCTGAAGGAGCCTGGTGAGTGAGGCTTAGCCTTCCTCTCGGTCCACCCTCACCAAGCAGCCCCTCCAGAAGTAGGAGGGAATGACACCACCGTTGATGCTCTGTTTTTGAAATAGGAAGATTGGAAGAGTTTAAAACTTGTCTTCATTTCTTGGTCGTAGTTCAGTGAAGAGTCAGGTCGTTAGTTATCTTGTTAGACCAAACATCTCATGTTTCAGAGGAATTCACTCTGTCTTCCAACACTGTAGTCTATGGTGGTGGAAAAGGCTGCTCAGTTGCTAAATTGAAAAGAGAGGAAATATTTGTGGCCCCCAAAGAGTAGTGGTTTTCTACCCTCGTGTAAACATGGTGAGTAAAAGAATAATATGTTCAGGCTTTTCTTAGGTTGACCGGTTACCCCCAGAGAGGTGGTAGTTCATTTCTTTTTTGCATTTCAGTCAATGTTTGGCCCCTCTTGAAAAATTGTGACGAACTTAAGATGAGACAAACTATAACCACCACCCCCCCCTTTTTTTTTTATAAACACAGGACCATAGAACAAATCAAATTCTAATTCTTGGCAGTAAGAATCTGAACACCCACTCTGTTTGGAAGGTCCATTCGGTTTTCTTTCCTCTTTCTCCCCTGTAATTGTTATGTCTCTCTCCATTTTTGAAGAAAAGCTAAATCAAAGTGTTTTCTTAGGAAAAAGAGAGGATACCTTGGAATGCCATCCTTAAGAGTCAGAAAAGGATGTGGATAATGGAGCCATCATTTACTAGGTGGCTCCTGTATGTCAGATAAGGAGGGGCTAGGAGCTTTACAGATGCTATCTCATTTAATTTTCACATGTACCCTCTAAGAAGGAAGGGTTAACTCTCCTTTACAGATAAGAAAAACTGAGACCACAGTGGTCACTTAATTAAAGTTTAATAATCAAGGAGCCATAAGTTTTAGGAAAAAGTGATTTGAGAGTCTATATATTTTTTCTCCACATGATGCAGCTTCTCAGATATAACCCTCTACCAAACTCGAACCATCGTAGAAGCTAAAACACCAGCAATTGAAATAACATTTTAAAGTAAAGCTCAAACAGTTCTCCATTCATTCCCAACTTTTCCCCTCTGTGTTGGACTTTGAGGTTTTTCAACTGTGATTTCCAGGCTTTCTGAATTAATCTTTACTATTGAGGAATCCCTACTCTCAAGTAAAAGGATTGAAATGGGAAGAAGAGATTGAAAGAGTTTTCCATAACCAAGCAGAAAGTGACTTAAAAGCGTTTGCGGAAGCTGACTTTTACTCTCATGCACACTGGATGTGCTTCACTTAAGATTTATTCAGATTTAAATAATTCCATTTACACATGTAGGCCTTTCCTCTGATTTGCTTGGGGAGCAGACCTTCAGGCCACCTCAGTGTGTGCTCCAATAGGCAGCTTCCTCTAAGTGTACGTGTAAAATTGTACTTTTGTTAAGCCATTTACTGAACTTCACTACTTGAAGTATTTCTAAACAAGTAGGATGTCACTTGTAGGGAGATTTGTGCTTTCCTACTATCAATTGAGGGCTTCCCTAGCAGCTCAGTGGTAAAGAATCTGCCTGTCAATGCAGGGGACACAGGTTCGATCCCTGGGTTGGGAAGATTCCATGGAGGAGGAAAATGGCAATCCACTCCAGTATTCTTGACTGAGAAAGCCCATGAACAGAGGAGCCTGGCAGGCTATACAGTCCACTGGTCACAAAAGAGTTGGACTAAATAACACTTCAGCTGAAGGCAGAAAATAAACTCATTCTCTCCAACAGTCCTTTTCTTTCTTTGCTCACTTCTCTTTACTCCAAAGTACAGCTTTTCACCTTTTGTAGAGGTTTTTATGTCTCTGAATTCTGCTGGCACATTGGCTTTCAGATGCTAGGTGATAAACCATTGCTGCAGTTTAGAAGCCAGTGGAGAACTGGGGGTGGTATGTTGTCTTGAGAGTTTTATGGTTGGCTATTTCTATTGACCTGATCTGGGCTTTGCTTCTTGGAGGAAAGAAGAAGTAAGTAAGGTTCCTTAATGGAATAATAATAGTACCACATTGTATTTGTCATGATTTTTAGTTGTCGATGAAGGATATATAGATATCTCATGCCATCTCCCGGCTTCCCTGCTGGTGCAAATGGTAAAGAATCCGCCTGCAATGAGGGAGACTTGGGTTAGATCCCTGGGTTGGGAAGATCCCCTGGAGGAGGGCATGGCAACCCATTCCAGTATTCTTGCCTGGAGGATCCCCATAGACAGAGGAGCCTGGCAGGCTACAGTCCCCAAAGAGTCGGATGTGACTGAGCAACTAAGCACAGCACAGCACATCCCATCTCTGAGCCTGAAAGCAAGCAGGTAATGTTTTCCTTACCACTTCCACTGCAACCTCCACCACCACCACCACGAAGAAACTGAGACCCAATTTTCTTTGGAACATGGCTTTCCCAAGATGGCCAGAAAGAATGTGATAGAGCTCTGGGCTTTCTCCCTGGTCTCTGACTTCTAGAACATTGTTGGGCAGTTATTTCTGGAATGTTACCAGACACCGTGGAGACCGACATCTCCCTTTGAGACTTGGGGTTCAGTCATCAGTGTTGTCGAGTGTTGATAGAACGCCTCCCCAGCAGAAGGGGTTTCAGAGAACATGGGGGGAGGGAAGTGTATCTTTTCCTAAAGAGGCTTGTTGACTCATTCATTAACCATGTGCCATGTGTGTGAAATATGTGGGAGCTCACAAACAGGAAGTGTGATGAGAGCAGTTCTTTAGAGCACAGTGTTTTGTGGAGTGGAGACAGCAGAAAGAAAATTTTCAGCTTCTGTCAGGAACAGAAAATCATGAAGTAATTTCTGCGTTGTTGGAGGTGAGTGGAGATAAGAGAGACCATGAAGAAAACATGATGGCACTTTCAGAAGGGGAGAGAGTCTGGCTATGCCTTGGCTTTGCTCAGAGCCAAATGATGATGTATCCAGGCCCAGCTTTTCAGGGAGGCTCAACATGCCCTCCAGTGGCAGCTTGGAGGCCCAGGTGGTCAGTAAAGAGTAGCAGAGACACAGTGCATGTAAGTCACAGGCAAATGGCAGTGACGGCCTCTCGTTTCTTTTCTATTAAATGCCAGCAGGGAAGCCCTTCTGTTCAGTTTGTAGGAAAAAGGACATTTCCTAGATAGGCATGTGAGGAAGGTGGAGATAAGGTCTGAAACTCAGAACCAACTGGGGAAGTCAAGTAATGTGAAGAGAGAGTGGCAGAAAGCTGGCCACTCGGGTCGTTTTCCGTTCTCCCAGTCCTACGTGTTCACGCCTCATCTTTGTACTGTTGTTCATGACTCTTCTTCTGTTTGGAATGCCCTTCTCCCCAGTCTCTGGCCAAATGGCTCTGAGTGTGTCAGGTCCAGTCCAGATGCCCTGTAGGGTCCTCTCTGCCCTGAATTCCCAGGGCACTTTGTGCTTCCGTGAAGGCAGTGGCTATATTTTTTCTTGGAAAAAAACTAACCATTTGTGTACATGTCTCAAACATCCATTGAATGTTTATCATTGTCAATTAGTTGCTTGGTCCTGTGGCAAATACTTAGGAAAGTAAGATTAAATTTTTTTTTAATGGATATGAAGCAGGTAAGGCAAATAAAAAGTAAGCATAATACAGAGGGAATAAGTTTTCCAGCTGGGATCCGGGCAAAACATTTGCAGTTTTGTGAGATAAGTGCTCTGGAGGTGAAGGGAAAAGAACACTTTATTCTGAACCTCAAGGATGGGATTGGCTTGAGCTGGAATGTTTGACGCAGTTGCATGATTATTCATTTGCCTCCCACACTAGACGTAAAGCGCCCAGAAGGCGAAGGTCTTACTGTCGTCAACTGTTGCCAGTATCCCTGAGACTAGCCTTCAATGTTTATCATAAAAAGAGGGTTGAGGTGATCCTGGTGGTAACCACGTGGGCCCTCCTTTGTCTGGCATGGCATTTTCACATGGTGTACTTTCAACAGATGGACTTCTCTGATGGCTCAGCAGTAAAGAATCCACCTGCCAGTGCAGGAGATGCAGGTTTGATCCCTGGTCCAGAAGATCCCCTGGAGAAGGAAATGGCAACCCACTCCAGTATTCTTGCCGGGAGAGTCCCATGGACAGAGGAGCCTGAAGGGCTACGGTCCATGGACTCACAAAAGAGTTGAACACATCTTAGTGACTAAACAATAACACTTTCAACAAATAGTTATGAAATAAGTGAAACACCTGCTGAATTTTTAAATACCTAACTATTTTATGCTTTTCATGTGGAGTAAACAGAAACTTCGGAAACGTTTGCGTATAACTTTCCTCTCAAACATGTCTGTAAGCTGACAGAGATGTATGGTGATGCTCTGTGTACAGAAATACAGGTAGAAAAAGGCTGCTGATTTTCAGGATCCTGTTTCTTCTCCTCCACTCCCCATCACTCAGGTCTGGGATACTGACCTGGATGGAAGGAGGCCAGGCGTGCATTATTGGATCAGGCCCAGACTCCAGAAGGTAGCAGGAAGCCTTGGAAAACTGTTACAGGGGACGAAGGGAAACCCCAGTCTCTCTTAATCTAAACAATTAAAATATTTATGGAAATATGTTTGCTTTAATAGATGAAAATGTTTAAACATTTCCTGCGAGATCTTGAATTTATATAAAAATACACTGGTTTGGAAACGATGATTTTCGGTGTTTTCACTGAAATGAAAATTCAACAGAGCATGCTTCCCAAAACAGCCATTGTTTCAGCTTTACTGCCTTTGTCATGTTTCAAAGCAGGATATTTTGGCCAGCTGGGGTATTTTCTCTTTATCGGTAACTTGGAAATTGGCATGGATGATGTCAAAGTTAGTTATAAAAAGGCTTCTGACTTTCAGGATCCTGTTACTAATAGCTCCTGGTAGGTTTATAGAAATGTAACCTTTGTAGCATACTCCTGTTATTGTTCGATCTTCACAAACATAGTGTTAAAAAAAACAATTATTATTATTGCCAAGTGAGTCACAGCAAGGATAATTAACTCCTAGGGCCCAGCAGGGAGCTTATGGAAGAGGACAGGACTCAGAGCTCCTCTGTGGCCCCAGGCCCTTTCCCATAGACCACTTTGCTGCTCTTAGAAGGCACCCTTTCCCCCTCAGAAATTAAAGCGCTTTCATGTCTGTGAGAAAAACTTAACCTTGCAACATCCCTAGGGGGCCAGCGGGGGCAGGTGATGGGAAATTCAGCCATACAGGTTGAATGGTTTTGCTGGAATCACACAGTCAGTGTTGGCACCAGTAGCTGATGCTCAGGCCTCACAACTCCAAGCTCACTGCTTTTCCTAGCAGAATTAAGTCTCCTGAGCAGAGAACCAGAGGAGCTTTCTGACAAGGGGGGATGGCTGTGGGAAAGTCTTACTTCCAAGAGAGGGCCTCACTGTGCTGGCTGGATTGTATGAATGGTTGGTTCTAAAATCTCAGATGGACACTCAAATCTCTAGTCTCAGGATCCCTGAGAAGCAAAGCAAAAGGGGCAAAGCCAGTTAGAATTTTTTTCAGCCTGATTCTGGAAATGCTTTCTATCTCTTTGGAAAGGAGCCTGGTGTGCTGCAGTCCAAGGGATCATAAAGGGTCAGACGTGACTTAGCCTCAACAACAATTATTAGCAAGGAGAGTTTTGTAGGATTGCTACAGGGCGGCTGTTTAGAAATCAGTTGGCAAGACAAATAGAGATGCCTCAATGGATGTTATATATAGTGAGAGAAAAATTCTTAGGACTGAACACAATGAATTTGCCATTTGTCTCTCTTTAAAAGTTAAAACACAACAATGAAAATGTCTAACCTCAGTTTTTTGTTTTTGTTTTTTTAAATTGAATTCTTTGAGAAGACTCATTTGAGTAACATTTCATGTGGTAACAACTCTAGCCACTCCCGTTCCATCGAAGCCCAGCTGGTATTCTTCCTCAGAGAGATCTCAAACTGAAAATTCCTCACACTCTTTCCAGATCAACATGGCAAAGCTGGCTCTTCCTGGCTTTGGACCCTCCACACACCCTCTGATACCCTTATAGAAACCCTGAGGACACAGATCTGGGAAGGGATGAGACAATCAGCTTCTTGCCCTCTCAGATTACAGCTGGAGTAATCTGTAGTAATCTGTGAGGCCCAGTGAGAGCTTCTCAGCTAACTAGCCAGCTCTAACACTCTGGCCACCTGGCTACAAGTTTGGCCTTGTCTTTGAGACAGGGTAGGAAGCTGTGGGTATCTGCTTCTTGTCCTGCTGAGAACAAGGGAGAGAGAAGTAGTAGTAGGATGTCCTTTTCTCAGCATCCTCACGTTGATTTCATCTCTTTGTATGTCTGTCTCCACACTGGACTGAGCTCCTTGAGGACCGGGAACTAAGTTGTAGTCATCTTGTATTTTTAACCCCAAGCGCTGTACGTGGTATGAAGAAAGCCCCTGAGGGCTTGTTGAGCTGAAAGATCTATTTTGTATAAAGGTCACCTCACCTGAATGGGTGGGAAGGGTAGCCCCTTTGAATAGCTCACTTCACTAGTCCTTCACTTGTATCATCCAGCAAGTAAACCCCTGAAAAACTGTATCTCATCTGAAGATGAAACAACACCCCCTCACAAAAGAAAACCCAAATAGGGGAATCCCTCTGTAACTAGATTGAGAGAGCAACTGATGAGATGAGATAGAGGTAAAACTTTGATAGACACATAGTCTTTGGTTAATGCCAAAATTAACATAACTTTGTTGATTAAAATGAATTTTTTAAAGTTTCCTATATGTATATCTGCATGTTAGTAATTATGATTGTTGTCACTGGGTTTCCTCTAAAGTTGTATGTAAGTTAAGAGAAAAAATAAAAGAAAAACGAGGGAACCCTCCAGTACTGGGTCTTAACCTAGAGAAGGCTGACTGTCAACCCCCTGGGTGAGCCCTACAGATGCCTGGTTCCCTGGCCACCGGCCGTCAGGCCCAGAAGAACTCGATGTCAGGCCACTCTAGTTTGAACTTGTGCCTCTTCTGAATCCTCCTCCAGAAAGGCTCTAACTGTGCAGCCTCTGGCTGCTATTGGTGCAGTGGCTTGCATGCTGGCCCCAGAGGGAGACCAAGTTTGCCTGGCCGTCCCCCCTGCCCTCTCCTGTGCATCTAAGTGGGGTGTGGGCCAGAGGACAGGCCGGCCTGGTGTGGGCTGGCTCCGTCCTTGCTAGAATAGGTGCCTGGAACTTTCACTCTGTGCTTTTTTACTTTAATCTGGGACACTTTAACAGGACAGCCAACCAAATGGTGCCTGAGTTCTGACCCCTTGGATGAAACCACTCTGTCTCCAGATGTTCACTTGGGTCCAAGCCCTCAGTTACACAGTGCAGCCCCTCCACTCGCCCATTGGAGCTGGAGCGAGATCGCAAAGAGTTAACACTTGTGCTTTTTCGGAAAGTTATCTGTGAAGAGTATTAGTTGTTTAATAAAGCGTGCCTGCCCTCCGGATGAACCCGCCAGTGACTCTGCAGCTGGGGTCATTCCAAGTTCACGCGGTGGACTTTTGACTGCCTTCTGCGTCTGTGAAAACAGTCGGCAGCTCCTGCGGGGATCATTCATTCAGGCCTGTAACACAAAACTATTGCCAATGGGCACCTGCTGGGGCGGCTTCCCAGGAGGCCTGGGAGGGAAGATACCAGACTCTTCAGGCTTCTGCGGAGATAAGAGCTGTGGGGGCTCCCAGGGAGCCTGCTAATCGGGCTGCACTCAGACCCCACTGCCCGGTTTGCGGGCTGGTGTCAGGATGTATTAGGGAGCCCTGGTCCGATAGGATGTGAGCTAATTAAAGGCCTTCTACAAAGAGGAGGGGAGAGGGAGAGTGTGTGAAGAGAAGGAGGAGGAAAGGAGGAGGCTTGGAGCACATTCCCCAGATTTCTAGCACATTCTTTATTCCCTTCTTTTGTCCCTCAGAACAGAGGAAAACAAAACTGGAGAGTCTGGACATTTGGTTACTTCTAATCTTAAATCATCATTCATTTCGCCTGATCCTGTTTTGGTTTCAGCTGTTGTTTCTGTGGAATGACCTGTGCCATCAAAGACATTTTGCCACACTTTCCCTGGAGACATCCTGCCCTTGAAATATTCTAGGTGCTTGGCTTGGATTCTTCCCCTTGTCCTGGTTTGATTCCTCTGGGCAGTAAGTACCCATTGTGACATGTCCTAGGTTTTTTTCCACTTTTCCTTGGAAAATCCACCTGCCAAGCTGTAGGGGGTACTGTTGGGAGAGTCATATAAATTAGTACACAGTAAATGCTGTGATTGAATTTTAGTTGGTGAGATGGTGGTGATGTGGTGTTATGGTTTGCATTGTCAGGGCAAACATCATCTCAAAAAGGACTAGTATAGTTGTTGTCAAGTACTAGCATAATAATTCATTTTATATTCACACTTGCCTCAGGAAAAAAAATCACCTCAAAATGTTTGATTTACTTGCACTTTTGTTTATTTAGCCAATATATCTCTCCTCCCTCCAGCAAACAGTAAACTAATTTTATTCAGTTATGGTTGATTTACAGTGTTGTGTTAGTTTTAGTTTCAGGTATACAACAAGGTGATTCAGTTTCATATATTCTTTTTCATATTCTTTTCCATTATAAACTAACTTATTTATTCACCGGAGGGTACCCTCAAGTCTGTTATTTTCTTAATCGTCCTGGTAATGATACATTTTTTGAAAGCACTTTTGTTCACACACAAACCCAAGCCTTTATTCTGTCACTTCTGATACATTTCACATAAGCTTGACTGTGTGCAAAGAAACATTTAGATTAAGTTTGTACTACATGGTAACAATCCGAGGAAATTCCAATCAAAAGCCAGCAACCTGTTTCCTTCTTTCTGGGCCGTTGGGGTTTCTGCTTTGTCTGTGTTCCGTTGGCGTATCTGGCTTCGTCTGTGTTCTGATAAGCAGTAACCACATTGTTAATTTTGTATTTCCTTGCCTCTTGTCTCATGTAATCTGTTCTCAAAGCTGACCAGGGGCTTGTTCACTGTCATGTGATTCGTGAAATAGTGGGATAATGAGCTTGATTGTGTGGAATATGTTAGTGTATTATGTATAAGTGTTTTTTTGTTTGTTTTTAAATGATGAATAGATTTGTTTAAACAATAGTACATACCGTCATCATCTGCAAACTTAAATTGTGTAGTCGCTAAATCATGTCCAACTCTTTTTGCAACCCCATGGACTATAGCCCACCAGGCTCCTCTGTCCACGGGATTTCCCAGGCAAGAATTCTGGGGTGGGTTGCCATTTCCTTCTCCAGGGGATTTGCCTGACCCGGGGATGAAGCCCATGTCTCTGGCATTTGCAGGCGCATTCTTTGCCACTGAGCCATCGACTGCTTCACTGAGTACCAGGTACTGTCGTAAGTCTTCACACGAATGGACTTTTTTAATCCTCACAGTGACCCTGTGAAGTGCTGGTCCCCACTGAAACAAGAGGACAAGGCTCAGAGAAATTAAATAACTCGCCCAAGGCTATGCGGAGAGCTGGGCTGGGACCCAGGTTCTCTGACTCAGAGCCTACACTCCTGGCCCTGCCCAGACCAAAAGTCACACCTGTCTGGTGGACTTCATTCACAGACACGTCTGCAGTGTCAGATCTGTAGGAATTAACCATGTAAGGCTGCATTCTCAAGGAGGTGCTGAGAACCTGAGTCACCGCTTAAAGTCCTTCCCTGTAGTGCCCTCTGTCATACGATTAGCTCTTTGGTAGGTGCTACACCGTCCAAGCCAAAGTGTGTGACTGAGAACAAGGAAATGCTCTAACCCTGTCCGTGATACTTAGTAAAGGCATTTCAACTTCAGTCTAGCTCCACACCCAGAGCTGACTAAATACAGACTTACGTGCAAAAAGCATAACCTCCTATTAACAAATCTGTTACTTATTGTGTCTACACAGTAAGTTCACAATGTCTTTGAACAGCTTAAAAAATTCAAGGCTGTGTGTGAGGCACAGAGGAAACAAACATGAATTAAATAAACGTGTCCCCCCTGCCCCATCACCACCCCAGGTCACACACAGTGCAGCACAGGAGACTGGAGGAGGAATTGTGTGCCTGCAAGTGTTCAGGTGCAGGACAGAAGTCTAGGCGGGGGTGGTGGGGCACCAACAGGGCAGGGAAGCTGGGCTGCACTGAATCTTGAAGTCAAGGAGATGCTGGCCATGTGGACAGGAGGCGGCAGGTACAAGAGAACGTGGTGGGCAGCCCAGTCAGGAGGGACCCGGGAACGCCGAGCAGCTGCACCAGCCCCAGGGCAGTGGGCCCCTGGAACCTGAAAGTGAGTGCTTCATCAGCCTCTATTCCAGGAAGGCTGCCCTGCCATTTTGCTTCTTCTGTTTTCCCTCCTCTCCTCTTGCCGATTATAGATGAATTTAAAGGGGAAGAGACCTAACAGAATTTTTCACTCTTTAAGCCTAGTACTGTTGTCATGATATAACTGTAATTTGCATACACAAAACATTAGCTATTAACTTTTTGCAAGTATTTTCATATGTGTGAGTAGAATCTTTACACCTTTGGCAGAGGGGGCAAGAACAAAATCACAGTCCTCACCCCTTCCAGAAAAAAAGAAACAAAGAAACCTTACTTGTTTTTTATATAATTCGAGCTAAAACCAAATCATGGCCCATTCACAGCAGGTAGATTGCAAATCCCGCCAAAGCTATTCTTTCTGGCCCAACTGACTCCATCTAGGCTAAGTCATGGACTGCCTCTGGCATTTCCAGTTACCCTAATATTATCTCAATCTAGATGTAGCAGAAAATCAGCCTCCCCAAAGCCCAAACAACTCAGGGTCCTTGTTAAAGGAAAAGGAAGCATTTAGACCTCACTTAAAACAACTGGGCTAGAAAGTCAGGGAGGCGGTGGGCTCGTTTTTAAGCTGTGTTTTGGGAAATTAACTTCTCTGACCCCATTTGATCAGTCCATTAAACTGCTTCACCATTTTTTTTTTTTTTGGAAAAGCTAAACAGGCATGACCTTAATTTGTGAGGCGAGAGCGCGTTATACACAGGAATGTGCACCCTCCACCTTCCGCCGCCTCCATCCGCTCCAGTCAGTAGGCTCGCTCTTCTGTTTCCACTCGGCAAATGGCAGTGTCCACGTTTTGACTCAGAATGTTTTGGTTTTCATGTAGGATGCAAAGGGGACATTTATCTTGAGGTAGGAATGGCTACTGTTTCTGCCCCAGTGTTCAGACTAAGGCTTATGCGTGCGTGCGTCCGTGTGCACTCACTTGTGTCCGAATCTTTGTGACCCATGGACTGGAACCTGCCAGTCTCCTCTGTCTATGGGATTCTCCAGGCAAGAACAGAGGAGTGGGTTGCCATTTCCTTCTCCAGGGGATCTTCCTGACCAGGGATTGAACCCAAGTCTCCTGCATCGGCAGGTGGGTTCTTTATCATCTGAGCCACTGGCTGATAGGTCTCCCTGTGACTTCTTGGAATTCTGAGCCTCAGTGTTCTCCCTGCTGCTGCAGAATTGTGGTACTGGATGCCATCTGCCAGGCTCTCGGGGTGGGAGACAGACTGGGTCTTTGACTCTCAAGGTTGAACTCAGGTTAAGCTGCCTGGCAAAAATGATCAAGGAAAGATTCCTTGAGTAAACCTGATAAAATGTCCATCAGGAATGGACTCTCCTGTCTTTCCTGATTCACCTTGGTGCCTGTTCTGTAGTTGTTTTACCGCCCTCATCACTCAGAGTTTGAGCATTTGTGAGTTGCCACTTGTACCCTTGGACTGGGTGGACTAAATCACTTTCCTCAGAGTTGCAGAAATTTACACATAACAGAATGCTGCTGCTTGTTGCTCTTTTCCACGAAATCTTTCTGTTTAGTGGGGAAACTTGGTGCTGCATCCATCACTCACTGACCACATGAGAGTCCACGTCTCTCACCCCCTCCTCTCTGACAGATGGATGATTAGAGCATGAGAGATATTCCATCTTTTGATGGAAGTGAACCAGTCAACCCTGAATATTCATTGGAAGGACTGATGCTGAAGCTCCAATACTTTGGCCACCTGATGCAAAGAGCCAACTCATTGGAAAAGACCCTGAGGCTGGGGAAGATTGAGGGCAAAAGGACAAGGGGGTGGCAGAGGATGAAGTGGTTAGATATCATCACTGCCTCAGTGGGCATGAGTTTGAGCAAACTCCGATAGATAGTGAAAGACAAGAAGCCTGTCATGCTGCAATCCATGGGGTTGCCAAGAATTGGACACGACTTAGTGATTGAGCAACAACATTTGGGGTGTTAGCACTGAAGAGCCAGCTGCTGAGTGTATTCTCATTTGACTCTTCTCTCTACAAATGTTTGCTAGCTTTCATATGGCCTACCAACCCTATCTTGGGTGCCTGGGCTCTGAACCAGCACTGAAAGTTTTAAATGTAAAGAACTAATATTTGGTCATTTTGCATGAGCCCAGCGCAGTTGCTTGGTGCTTCATAGTGTTTTAACCTTTCTTCTCCATCCTCTTTTCCTTCAGTGGCTCACGTACCTTGGGGTCATCCTTGACTCAGCACATCCTATCAGCTGTACTGCCGGGGATCCTTCCCCTTCTGCCTGCTGCTTCCCTGATGTTGATCTCAGCACACAGCCCTGCCCCATCTATTGTGGAGGCTGCTGCATCCTCCCTTCCTCCTGTCTTCTCACCACAGTTCTCAGTACTTCAGTACAGCAGACAAAACACAGATTGGGTCCTTCCTCCACTCAGCCCCTCCAGTGGCTTCCCATTTCACTCTGCAGAGAAGATGAAAGCCTGTGTCATGATTTATAAGGGACACGTGGTCGGCCTCCCCTGTACTTTTCTAACCTCACGTTTCACCCTCCCATCACTTCCCACTCCACTCGACTGCATCGTGCTGACCTGCCTGCTGTTGATCAGCTGTCCCCCAGAACTCCTCCCTCAAGGTCTCTGCACCAGCAATTCTCTCAGCCTGGAATGTTCTAAAACCCTGTGATCTTCACCTGCATTTTCTTTATCCAAATGCCACTTTGTCAGTGAGGCTCTTCCTGGCACCCCTTCTCCACCTAAAATTGCATCCCCCTCTATCAACACCTCTTGTCCTTCCTCCCTGCTTAATTTTCCACTTACCATTGATTAGCGCTTTCATTTTGTAGAGTTATATTGCTTATTGTCTGTGCAACTAGATTATAAATCTCAAGAGGGCCACAAGTTTTGTCTGTTTTCTTCACTGCCACATCCCCAACCCTTAGAACAGTGCCTGGCACATAGTTGATGCAAAGTAAGTTTTTTGTTGATAAGAGGAAAGAAATGAAAGGAGGAAGTGAATGAAGAAACCCTAGAAATTAGATGTTAACTCAGCTTACAGATAGGGCACTGAGAAGCCAATAAATGAAGCCAAAATTGACCCAGATGTGTGACTCGAGAACCCCCTCTGTTTACCGTTACATGTCTCAGCCTCACCTGTGACTGTTGTAAACGTAGACTCTGTGAATTGCTTGCACAGGTACAGCGATATGAACACATTAAAGTGCCTTAAAGAGAATGGTTGGCCAGGATCTCCTAGTCTTATTATACCCTGGCATTCAATATAGAGAACAGATAAAAACTTATCAGCAAAGTTTGAAACATAAGAAAAGTGATTAGCACATAGAGCTAAAGAGATGAAAAAGAACACATTTTTGAAACACTTTCAAGTCAAACCAATGAGCTGGCTTTCTGATCATTTATTCCCAGAGCTCCTGTGCATTCCGGGTTCACTAGGGAAGTAGCCCTCGTCAGTTCCCAAGTTACTCTGTTGTGTGTGCAGCCATGCCCAGTGCCAGGCCCTGTCCTGCACCTTCGGGACACAGGTGAACCAGACGTTCACGGGACTGAATGTGCCTTCAGCAAACATCTCTACCCTTTGAGCTGAAAGGGCTCCTTTCAGTAAATTCCTCGAATTTAGTTTTTTTTTTTCTTTCAAAGGAACAGTCTCCCAATTTTATTTTCTCATCTTGTTCCATGAACTTCAGGTGTTCATCTTAAGTTCACTTGGAGCTCTTCTTTTGCTAAAGGAAGTTGAGGCACTTATCTGAAGATTAAGAAACATCCAAGACAATGAAGCCCCGTTTTCCTGTCTCTCTGACCCTTTGGTAGACTTGACAGCAGTCCTTAAGGGTTAGGGTTAGAGATTCAAGATTCTCTTAAGAGCCCCCCTTCTTGTCCATCAGCAAGGCCGCAGGCACCCTCTGAAAAGACTTGGTAGGTGTTCCATCCACGTCAGGGAGTTGTTTCTGTCTTGTTTCCCACCTTGTGCCTCAGACTCCAGACAGTGTTTCTTTTCTTCCTTAGATGATGTCTCGTGGGTTTTACACCTGTAGTCCAGGAACACGCCTGGGCTCCCAGTTACCTGGGAGAAACACTGGGGAAACTCAGTAACTCTGACTAAACAGGCTCCCTTATGTTTCCAGTTATGCCCAGAGTTATGGGTACTAAGGGCCACCGTTACGTGTTTTGATCCCTGTTTGGCATTATTTTCTGTAGATACATGCCTTCACAACCTTCATTTAATAGAGAAAGAGGCAGTAGCTCCATATGTTTAAGAGATACGGCCACAAAGGGAAGAAAATGGGTGAATAATAACTTGAAGGGAAAGCTAAAGGAAGGCATTTATAAGATGGAGCAGATTCAATTGTATTTGTCATTCTGAGAAGAAGCCAGAAAAGACTGAAGATAACGAAAGAGAATTGGCTGAGCAATATCCAGGACAGGGTCTTATAGAAGCACAGAGGAAGAGTCTAGATTTAGGAAAAAGTCAGCCCACTTACTCAATTTAAGCTTAAGGTGGAAGGATGGTGGGGGTGGGGGGAGGAAGAGATTTTTCTTTTTTCTGTCTTAGTGAAGTAGAACATTTCTATGGCATGGGACTGGGGTGAGGCCTAATGAGTTGAAAAGGAACAGAAAACATGTCTTTATTTTGCTCCAACAGTGTTCTAGGGCACTGTCTGAGTGGTATGACACAAAAATGACCAAACCTTCTTGGCTCCTTGTCATTGGAGCATCACTCCAAGCCTTTCAGCATTGATGCTGCAGCCCATGTAGCCTTGTGAGAAAAATACATACAGCATGTTTATGTGACAGTCGGATACTCATAAAACAAAGCTACAAAGGAGTACGGCAGTGGTAACCCTGAAGGTTTGTATGCAAGGAGAGACCACGCCAAGACATCCATGGCGGCCGACCTGGAGTTGAAAACTCACAGTCTTGGAGCCATTCCTGCAGAGCAGGGGAATGATTAGAGAAGTAACTGATGGGGATATGTCCCCATGGTTAACTTTCTGCCACCTTCCCCCTAGATATTTCCATGTAACAGAGGCCTTACTTCCTAAATCCAAACCAGTGCCTTCCATCTGTTATTTTCTGCTCAATAGAATAGCAGCTACTTGCAACACATTATTGATTATTGAGAAATTTATTGAAGTTTAAGACGGGTATCTTTTGAGTTTAATTTTAATTTCATAAGCTGCATCCTTAAACATTTTGAGAGTCAGGCCTCTAAACCAGCACCCTCTGACTGAAATATGTGAGCCGCACTTGTAATTAAACTCTTCTAGTAGTCACATTAAAAAAAGAAACAGATGAAGCTATTTTTAATATTTTTACTCAGCCCATTGTATCCAAAATATTATCATTTCAATTTGTATTATGCTTAGTTGTTCAGTCATATTCTACTCTTTGTGACCCCATGGACTGTAGCCCACCAGGCTCCTCTGTCTGTGGGATTTTCCAAGCAAGAATACTGGAGTGCCTTGCCATTTCCTCCTCCAGGGGATCTTTATTTCACCTGTCTCTTTGGAAGATGTTTTCACTGAATTTAGAATTCAGGATTGACAAGTTTCTTTCAGCCTCTGAATAGTATCATTCCATGATGCTCCATCATTTCTATTGAAACAGCTGCCAGTATTACTGCTGCTCTTGTGAAGGGGATATATCATTTATCCTGTGACTCTTTGTCTTTAGTTGTTAATGATGATGTACCTAGATATGGTTCTTCTGCCTGGGATTTGCAGGACAGATTGAATTTGTAGAGATTTTGGAAAATTCTTGCATCACTTCGGGTAGCGCTTCTGCTCCTTTCTCACTCTGTCCTTCTGTGACTTCAGTTAAATGGAAGTTGGACTTTTAAAACCATATTCCACGTGTGTCTTATGCTCCCATTTTTCTTCGTGCTTTGATCTGGCTATTTTCTGCTGACTTATTTTCTAGCTCACTAATCTCTTGGTGCTCTGTCTACTCTCCTGGTTTCATTCATCTATTAACATCTTAATTTGAGTTCTCTGGGAAAATTCTCCATCTTTCTGTAATTTTTTTTGAAGATTACTATCATTCTATTTTAAACTTAAACTATTAAACTTTAAACTATTTTAAAGTTATTAGTGTGTCTAATAAGTCTAATACCCAGATTACTACTGAGTGATCTTGTCTGGGATTTTTTTCTTAGTTTTCAGTCATTTTGTTTGATTTCCATATCTGGTAATTTTTATTGAATGCTGGGCGTCGAGTCAGAAAAGTTTTAGAGGCTCTGTCTGATGTTATTTTTCTCCAAAGAGGGTTTATATTTCGTCTTCCTTCTACTTTCAAGTGCCCAGTGCTTTGATTTTCCAGATTGTGTACCTCCCTGTGGAACTTATGTTCTGAGCTTTTCATTTGCAGTGAGGGGTATATAACAGCCAGAATTTCCCAGTGGGACTTATATTTCAGCACAGATCAGAGCCTGATGCCCCAGAGTAGAAGCATGGGGGAGGATGGACTGTGGAAGGGAATGTGTGTTGGGGGGTAGAGACCCTATCAACCATAACTCCTGAAATGATAACAGAGACCCTTAAGGAAGCTTAGTCCTCAAGAGTAAGTTCTATTTAGGCAAGAAAATGGGTGAGACTTACTTTACAAACAAGGGTTAATTAGCTTTCTTCCATGTTGAAAGTACAGTGAACCAGAGCCTCTGTTTTTCTATCTTTGTTGTAATTGAAGGTTTTCTTTTAAAAGCAACACAAGACATCAGAGTAGGCCCATTAAGTCACCTTTGAAAGGGCAGCTTTCGGGTTAACTGGATTGTGTTTTCTTCCTCATTCCAGGACTTGTTTTTTAGACCTGAAATCTGTTAACCTGGGAATGCCTCATTCAGCGGGCTTTAAAACCACCAGATCTGCAGGAAGTAGATGGGTGTGAATGCCGAGTGTCCTCTCCTGGGTCGTTTTTTGTGTGTGGGGTTGAAGGATAGTAAAGTTAGGAATGCCTTCTAAAAGGCCACTGAGGAATCCAGGGGACATCCCAGGCAAATACCAGAGGTTTCTGAGAAATCAGACTGCAGTTTTTAAATTTTAGTCCTTCTGAAGGGTGGGGATCTTTGCTGCTTTTTGTAAAAAGAACCTTATCGTGGACCTTCATTTGAGCCTGGAATCAAGCCAGGTCTCAGAAGAAGTGAGCTAGGGTTTAAGTACCTTGGAGCTGAGCTGCTTCCATGCACCTCCTCCCCTCCCCAGAGGCTCACCTCCCCATGTTCTCCTAGATGCTGATGCCTGGTCCTCCATACGCGATCTTCTCTCCCATCCATCACACTTGCTGCTGAATGACCTCCCTGACGAGTAAAGAGTCAGCTCTATATCTCTGGCTCCATCCCCCCACCACCCCCATACAGTATAGTTAATTGGAAGAATGAGTACCTTGGTGTCCACTGTGAATGCTGTTAGGTTGGGGGACATGGGCCTGGAGAGGAACCAAGCAAAGATGGAGAGGCATGAAGCCTGAGCTGGATGGACCCTTCTTACCCTAGAGCATGGCTGGGCTTTGCTACTTCTCTCCCCATGGCCCCCTTTGCCTTTGCACCCCCATCGTCCCCTCCACGTGTCAGTTACTGATAAACAAAACAGTCCTTGCCTGAGTGATAACCTTTCTGTGGTTAGATCTACTTGACCAGACCAGCTCTGACGGAGCACATCTCTTAGCTTTAGCACTCCACCTTCAGTACATCCTTCTGTGAGCAGATAGATGGAAGAGCAGACCTCTCCAGAAGTCAGGAACTCTGGCAGTCAGTGGTCCCAGTCCCCATCCCATCTTGGCTTCTGTCTTTCCTCAAAGCTGTAAATGGTGCACGAGCATTGTGACCTTGGTGAAATGTGATCCACACAGTGGACATCCACTGAACTCCCTCTTTATCTGGGGCTTGTTTCAGATGTCCAAGTGAGAGCTTTGGGGAAATGAGGGGCTGGGCCAAGTGTGGGTGATGGAAAAGGATGGGGTATCAGAGTTGGAGTTTGATCACAAAAGGTAAGTGAAGCCTGACCCTCTTCCACATCCAGGGATTTGCATGTCATTTTTGGGAAACTTTTACACTTCCTTCTTTTGTCACCAGCACTGCCTGGAAAAGAATAGATACCTATCTGGTGTGTATAAGATATTCACTACTGTTCAGGAAGACATTTCCCATGGAGACAACAACAGAAATCACAGTTGGGTTTTCTCCATAGACAGTTAAGTTTCAAATATGTGTGGATATCTAGCAGCTTCTCAGGCTATTGTTGGAGGTGATCATGGTCTTTCCGGTTTCTTTCTTTTTTCACTTCCAGTTTTATTGAGATATAATTGACATGCAGCACTGTGTAAGTTTAAGGTATATAACGTAATGATTTGACTTAAATATTACATACATCATGAAATGATTACCAGGTAAACTGAGTGCATATCTGTCATCTCATATAGATACAAAATAAAAGAAAGAAAAAATATTTTTTCCTTGTGGTGAAAACTCTTGAGATTTACTTTCTCAGCAACTTTCATATTTCTTGGCTACAGTCACTGTCTGCACTGATTTTGGAGCCCAAGAAGAGAAAATCCATCACTGCTTCCACTTTTTCCCTTCTATTTGCCATGAAGTGATGGGACCAGATGCCACGATCATATTTTTTTGAATGTTGCATTTTAAGCCAAACTTTCCACTGTGCTCTTTCACCCTCATCAAGAAGCTCTTTAGTTCCTCTTCACTTTCTGCCATTAGAGTGGTGTTATCTGCATATCTGAGGTTGTTGATATTTCTCCCAGCAGTCTGAATTCCAGCCTGTGATTTATCCATCCTGGCATTTCGCATGATGTACTCTGCATATAAGTTAAATAAAAAGGTGACAGTATACAACCTTGTTTTACTCTTTTCCCAATTTTGAACCAGGCAGTTGTCTGGTATTCCCATCTCCTTTAAAAATTTTCTAGTTTGTTGTATTCCATACAAAGGCTTTCACGTAGTCAGTGAAGCAGAAGTAGATGTTTTTCTAGAATTCTCTTGCTTTCTCTGTGATCCAACAAATGTTAGCAATTTGCTCTCTGGTTCATATATATATATATCCTCCAACAAATATTGGCAGTTTGATCTCTGTTTCATATGTATATCCTCCAGTAGTGTTAAATATATTAATCGTGTTTTACGTTACATCTCTGGTACTTATAATTGAAACTTTCTACTTTTTTACCACCTTTGTCCAGTTCCTTCTCTCCCTCCCCTCTGCTTCTGGTAAACATACATTCTAATCTCTTTTCCCACAAATTTGCTTGTTCGGTTTTTTTGTTGCTGAAGTATAATTAACTCACAATTCCTGGTATACAACATAGGGACTTGATATTTCTGTATATTTCAAAATGATCACATTCAAGTCTAGTTATCATCTGTCACCATTCAAAGATACTGCATTATCACCGACTGTATCCCCCAAGCTGTACATTTTATTCCTGTGACTCATTTATTTTGTAACTGGAAGCTTATACCTCTGAATTACCATATTCCTATTTCACTCATTCCCCTATCCAGGGTCTTTCCAGTTTCCTCTGTACAACTGGATAATAATAGAGTCCATTTCATGG
This sequence comes from Antilocapra americana, assembly GCA_007570785.1. Lineage (NCBI taxonomy): Eukaryota > Metazoa > Chordata > Mammalia > Artiodactyla > Antilocapridae > Antilocapra > Antilocapra americana. Next base: position 30,261,310 of record ML663557.1, read on the forward strand.
GGTTATTGTGAGGATTAAACCAATAAATTATTTCATATATGTCAAACCTTTAGAACAGTGCCTGATATGCAGTTAACGTTGCTGGCCAATATTTACATTTCTAAAAGTTACACTATGCTCTTTAGCAGTTCGAAGCTCTCCTTTACCTATTCTGCTCATTCTCATTAAAAAACTTCATTTGTTTGAAGAAACCAGTTAGGGAGTGATTTCTTTTTTAAAAAAAAAAAAAAATCTCATCAAGATGTTTCAAACCCTTGAAACACACTTGACTTTTTCTGCTTTTACTGGTACCTAGCATCTGGAATTGTCCTCAATGATGTCATCCAACTCCTTTCTTCCCAAATTTTTGGCTTTAAAGAAAATATATCTATTCATTTGAAATACAAAGTACTTTACAAGAATGAAGTCCTTGTGACTGGGAATGAGATAAGCTTTGGCTTCTTTTCTATTGTGAAATGTTCTGTTTCTAACTTTGTGCGTTTTGAGGTTTTAGTCTATTTATAATTGACTTCTTGATGCTTTCCATTGTTCCAGAATGGGTATAAGGTGACTTCTATATCACAGGATGAGACATGCAGAGTTCAGCTGGGGAGGAAAGGGGAGTGGAGCATGTGTTAGAAGAAAGAATTGGATTTGCAGTAATAATCCTTGGCGTTTACATGTTGCTTTGTGTTTCTTTTTTCCCTGTATGTACTTTTAAAACTAAGGTATCTTTGGATTAACCCAGCAACCACGTGGGCAGTGTCCTCCCTGTTTTAGTGATGAAGACACTGATCCGTAGAGAGTGAGGGTTTTGCTCATGTTCACCAGCTGACACTAGTGACAGAGTTGGGATCCTTGCTACCCAAAACCTGTGTGCTTTCCTAGTGTTGAAATAAGTTATCTGCCAAGTCAGGCATTTTGGCCTGCCCACCTTGGAGATATTTTTTTCCCCTCCTTCGTCACAGTCTCTCTCTTGTGTGGGCCATTTACGCGGATTGAAAAACCTTGTTGGCATGGCAGATGGAGGCCTCATGGCCCATTCCAAGGCTTATCCCCCTTGACTAGCACTAACTGTGGGGAAACCCAGCCCTGGCTTCTCTCCATGTGTACTTCAAGTGGTTTTCAGTAGTAGACAACCTGATGCCTGGCTCTTCAGCACAGTCGTTCACCTCTTCTCGGAGGAAGCCTGTGACAAGGCCTGGCTGATGCAGGGCTAAAGCTGTGATGCCATCTCACCCACAGCTGGGTTTAGAGATTTATCCTGCTGACATGATTGATGTAGGAAAAATCAGGGAAAGTTGTACTTGACAGATATAATACTTGTCTGTTATTGAAAATCAGTCTTCCTGATGCTACCTGTGGTATTCTTATTTGTCTGCTTTAGCCTTGTAATAAACTCTCCTGATCCTTTTTAAAGGAAAAGCAAAATCCTATTTGGTAAGAGTGCTCCAATCCACTCCGAGCTTCTAGATTAATCTGAAACAACTTCTGAGTTCACAACTGGGTCAGAGTTGTGGAAGAGCAGGAAAAGACTTGCCAGTTCAGCAGGCGTGTGTCTTGGGCCAGTTAAGAACCAAGACAGTCTTGAGGTCTGACTTTGTTGCTTATGTTTAGACCTTGTGTGCTGAGATAATTCTGGGTGGCTTGGATAACTCTGTTTCTTAACTAAAAAGGAGTATCTGTTGCCTGATAAGTATTTACCCGTGAAATAGCAACATGGTGTATGTCTTAGGGTAAGAGAGCTTTTAGATCTCCAGAGTTTGCACCCGTCCCCGCCCATGCCCCCCAAACCCAAGGTCATTGGCTTAAGCATGTTAACTGGAGTAGAATGCCAGCCCCAACTTTAAAATGTCTTTCTTATTCAGGGTCTCTTTTCTGGATTCTTTACCCTTTCTCTTTTTGCCTTAAGGGCTATACATAATCATAACCCAATAGAACTGAAAGCAGACAAAGCTGACCCACTTTTAGTGTATAGAGATCTCAGGTCCAGAAATACCTCTTTCTTGCCAAACCTCAGCTTCATTGATGCTTTTTTTTTTTTTTAATGCCAGTCCACAGTCCCAGCCCACCCTCTCCACTATTTGTCCGAGTGAGGGCTGGCTCTTACCCTGTGTCAGTGACAGATACCCGCTGCTTGTTGGATCACGCTCTCCTTTACCTCTGCCCCAGTCACAAGTCTCACAAAAGGGTTTTTCAATGTCAAGGAAAAACTCAAGCCAAGAGTCATTTTTAACTGTGGCTATTTTAACAAAATGAGTGAAGTATGTGAAGACCTTAGTTTTGAAGTGACTTAGATCTTACATGACTTGACGGAGGTTTTCCTGCTAGTATTCTGGTGGAGTCAAAAATGACTGAAGTTTAAGCCTCCAGATTGCTTGTAAGAAACTTGTGAAAAGTGATGACCTCCTGTGTGCCAGACTCTGTGCCTAACACTTTGCATTATCTCCTTAACCCTTCAAAGTAGCCCTTTAGACTAGCTTTTTGCAGAGCCAAGCTGAGGTTCCAGAAAGCCTTGCACCAACATGTATGTTTAGTAAGTGGCAGAGTAAGAACTTGCCTTGTTTGCCCCTGCCTTGTGACCGTGTCATGGCAGCCTTCCTCCAGGCATGATATACTGGGCTCGAGATTTCCACGTTCCAGCCTAACTTGTGGCAGGCGATGCTGATCAGAGTTGGAGCTGTAATAGTGGCTGAGACCTGTGGCTGTACAACCTGATGCCGAAAGAAGGCCAAACCCTCACTCACACACAGATTCTTGTCACTTCTCTCCCCTTTCCTATTATACGTGGTCGCATTGGCCCTGGTGACAAGAAAGATGCTGTTACCAGCAATTATTAGTGCAGCAAGGATGCTGAAGAGGGAATTTCCATTAGGTAAATAACTGTGAAAGAAAAACGCTGGAGCAGGGGGAGAAATTCAAGCCCTGGCTCCCGTTACCTGGCCAAATATCCTTGGCATCCCCTGCTTGCTGAGCCTCCTAAAAGGGACAGGAATGCTGATAGGATGAAACAGGGACACAGTGTAAATTTGTTCTCTTGCATCATTCCAGCATCTACTTGAATTTCAGTTTTATAAAATCAACTATTCTGAGCGTGGCCCCAAACCCACGCTAATTTGTAGTGGCTCCATTGCTGGAGACACTGGGGTTATTTTTGGAAGGTGGGATATTGACGTGCAGTGTGTGTGTGTCAGCTCCTCTATAGAACTGGCATCTTGAAGTGCTTCTGAGATATTTACCTGCCTTGGTGAAAATATGGCTTTGTAGAAATTAGTGATTTGGGGCTGTGGTCAGAATTCACAGTTGTGGCTTATGATGGAGTGCCCTTCAGTGAAAGATGGGAGGAATCACTGTTGTCTTCTCAAGGGTCATATCAGCTTTTCTCAAGGACATCCTATTCATTCAGAATCTTTCATTTTAGCTAGGACAGTATCGTGGTAGCTCAACTAGTAAAGAATCCACCTGCAACATGGGAGATCCCCTGGAGGAGGGTCTGGCAACCCACTTGAGTATTCTTGCCTGAGGAATCCCCATGGACAGAGGAGCCTGGCAAGGCTACAGTCCATGGGGTTGCAAAGAGTCAGTTATGACTGAACGACTAAGCACAGCACAGCAGAGCAACAGGACAGTATTCGCTTGCACCCTTAAGTTTTTTGTGGGCTTGAAATGGCTACCAAATGAGCTGTATTGGCCTGTTGTTGGTTAGTCACTAAGTCTTATCTGACTTCTTTGCCACCCCATGGACTATATACCCTTCCAGGCTCCTCTGTCCATGAGACCTTCTAGGCTGGAAAGAATATTGGAGTGGTTACCATTTCCTTCTCCAGGGGATCTTCCCAACCTAGGGATTGAACCCACTTCTCCTGCATTGCAGGCAGATTCTTTACTTCTGAGTCCTTGAAAATGTCCCTTCTGGTGTTGAGGTGTAGTTTATACTGAGTAGAGTTTAACTGCGTACACACTGTCTCATTTAATCCTTACAACAGCCCTGTAGAATCTGATTATACCCATTTTGCATAGAAAGAAATTGAAGTTAAGACAACTTAGTACTGTTTTTATTGAGTGTTCCATGTATTAGGCTCTGTGCTAAGTGCTTTTACACGTTTTATTTAATCCTTACGGCATCCTCGTAGATGGTTATTCTCATTCCCATTTGAAGATGAGGAGACAGAGAGGCTCACAGAGGTGAAGTTACTCATCCATGGTCTCGCAGCTATTAAATGTCACAGGATTCAGACTCAGGTGTGAATGTCCTTTCCTTATGCCATATACCTGCCTCTGTGAAGTTTTCCTTTGTCCGAGTATCTGCCACCAAGGCTTCACTTCCCATTTGAAGCATCATCTATGAAAGTGTTTCAGTGTGAATTCGATTTGCAATGCGTCTGGCTTTGCTTTTTAAAATGTGGAGGCAGAGCTGGGGCAGGCGGTTAAGGATTTCCTACACCAGTCACTCCTGTGTTATGTTGTAGCTCTCATGGGCATCTCTGCTCTGTTTGAATGGTCATTTTCAAAGTCAGGGACATGGGTGAAACAGTACTTCCCAGCTTCAGAAAAGACCAGTTCCAGAGGGCACCCATAAAGAGTGCTTACTGGAATTACCTCCCTCTCCATGTGTCCTCACCCTGTCTTTTAGAGAGAAATGAGATATAGGGTGTGATTTACTTTCCCACCGAGGTAGAGAATGAGAGATGGAATTAAGGGTGACTCAGTGCTCCCACAGTGGAAGAAGGCTGCAAGCTTTGTGGTGCCGTGGATTCGACTCTCAGAAGACCAGTGGACTGGCCCAAAGCCCAGCCTTTGACCCTTCATCTGTCTGGCTTCAGTTTAGTTCCTATAAATGTTTCTCCCTGCAAAATCTTATTAACCTCTCATCAGTATAGGTTTGGTCAGATCATGGATTCCTACAATGGCACAAGTTTTCTGAGTTATCAACATCATATTTCTAAGGGTGAAGACTTTTGTAGTCGTTTCCTGTTAATAAAATATCTTTGTATCCTTTCTGCCCATTCACAAGTGACAAAGGACAAGCCCAGTTGGCTTGCCCAGTGATTTTTTTAATAGAGAGATGTACATTCAGATGGAAGCCTTGGAATGTGCAGAGTGGGTAATGGCACCTTTCCATGGCAGTGGTGAGGCCCCTGAGGAGCACAGGGAAGAATCCAGCATTTAGAGGGAGGAGGGGATCTCTTAGGTCATCTTGTCCCACCCTCCTGGGGTCAACATGGTGTTTCTGTACAGAGAACACCCCAGGCCAGTTGGTGCTGGGGTTGCCAAGGCGCCTGCAACAGAATCAATTGGCAGTTAAGCTTTGACATAGGTTCCCTCATAAACCTTGTCTATTATACTTGTTTTATTGGTAGATGGGGGACAGTTAAAGGAAAGGGGTTGGTATTGGGGCATTTACCTAGATTATTACCCCACATTCTCTTAGGGGGGAAAGTATTATGAGAAGTTTTTAACTTCTTAGTCAGCTGTCAGAAATATGTAGACACGACCTTAACTTACTATCTCTTCTAGGAAGATCTCTCTTCTTTAGGAAAGTCAGAATTGAACCACTCTCTCCCCTCTTCTGTGACGTTAGGGAGAGATATATTTGTCCAGACCCTGAGTAAAGACCACCGGCAACCTCCGTAATTCTGGAAGATAGCAAGAACGCTCTCCAAAACAAGGGTCACATTTCCCTCTCCTCTCTCGATTCCCAAGTGCATACAGTTTGTGTTCCAGGTTCTTGTTGCTGGCTGTGTCACGTATGGAATTGTTTTCTTCCTAATGAGACTGTCACTTTTGAGAGTAGGTCCAAGGCTGCTATTCGCTTGCCTCCTTAGCAGGACCTAAATCTGTGCTGGGCCCAGAGTAAGTGCTTAATAAAGACATCCTAACTTGGATCATAGATCACAGACTGTCAGAGCTGGAAAGGATTTTGGAAACTACCAAGTCCAACACTCTAATTTTATAGATGGTACCACTCCAAAAATTCACTTTGGAGGCTGGTGTTTATCTGCTGGGAAGAGAGTTTTGGTTTTTTCCTTTCAATGTTAAATTCTCGTGCAAGTGACCATCATTCTAAATGTTTGAAAGGCTTTCTTTAGACAGTGTGGGATGTTCCTCCTTGGACTAGTAGCTGACTAATAATAACCTGATAACAGTAAGAGCGCCGACCAGATTCCATACCCTGAACAACTGTCAGCCACAGGACAGCGTCAGGACTGTCTCCCTCCTACAGATGCTGGGAGGGAGGCACAGCAGGCCCCTGGCTTAGGGTCACGTGGCTACCAGAATGGTCGAGGCTAAAATCTGGTTGGGCCAGACCCTCGAGCTCATGGCTCACAGTGGTTCTAAGTGGGGTCGCCAGAGAAAATCTCCACTTAATATGAAATCCCTCAGTGTCTCTGTCCTAAAGGAAAGGGTAAAATTACTTTTCATTAACTTCAGCTCTCTAATTAGATAGGGAGTGAAAGGGAAGGTGAGGCAGAAATCAGTCAGGACAGAGGTTGCATCTCCAGAAAGGTCCATGAGGTCATAAGAGCTTTCAGTCAAGAGTACAAGGAGTTCATACCGTTTCTCCAGATTCCATACATGAACCTATTTGCAGGGCATGAATGGAGACGTAGATGTAGAGAATGGACTTGTGGACACAGTGTGGAAGGGAGAAAGCGGGACAAGTGGAAAAAGTAGTATCAGCATGCATGCACTGTCGTGTGTAAAGTGGATGGATAGTTGGTGAGAGGTTGCTCTGTAGCACAGGGAACCCAGCCTGGTGCTCTCGTGATGACCCAGAGGGGTGGGACATGCGGAGAGGAGGGAGGCTCACGAGGGAGGGGATCTATGTATAATTACGGCTGATTCATGTTATGGAACTGCAGAAACCAACACAACATTGTAAAAATCAAAAAACAAAAGAGTGCAAGGAGAAAGAGCAGTCAGGTCTTGCTCCAGGAATCACTGCTTCTTCCTCTAGTCTCTCTTCTGTGCCCAGAACTCACCTTCCCTCCTTCCTCAGCGTCAGAAGCCTCAGGGTTAATGGCTTCCAGGGCAGATCTGTGTGCCCCTCCTCTCCAGACCAGAATGCAACGGCCTTTTGGTGGCCAGGCGGCCAGTGTACTGGGTCCTCACGGCAGGCTGTTTGCCTTGAGCCTTTCCTCTGAGCTTTATATCTAAATAACATTCCTGTGAGTTTTCTAAAAGGTTAGTGCTGGGTCATTGGCACTTAAACCACTTGTTTTGGTAGATCTTTCCCATGAAGCTTCGTTATATATTGGATATCCTTCCTTTTTTATGCCTGAATGATGAGGATAAGTACCCTGTGGTTTATTAACTGTCACTTTAAACCTTTTCAGATTGTCTTGTGACAAAACAGAGTTTTATGTCCTTTTATCCAACTTTGATGGGTGAGACAGTTCTCTGGGTAAAGTATGCCAGGATAAATAAAATCTCGCTCTGATTCGTGGGGAAGGATTTTGCATTGGAAGTCATGAGTTCAAGTCTGCTGCTTTGTAAGAAAGGTGATCTACCCTGTTCACCTTTCCTTACACTTTGTTTTCCTCTGGACAGGTGGCACTGGGCGTTCAGTAACTGTGGAATAAATGAAAGAAAAGGCATTACTTTGGGGCAGTTGATCTCTCTTTAAAATATGGATGTCAAATCCTCAGGCAGTGTTTGCCACATTTCTATTTTGAATCCCGCTGATCCTTAGAGCAAACAGCCTCTGTCCTTACTAGTGTTGTTGTTGTCGTTTAGTCGCTAAGTCATGTCCAACTCTTTTGTGACCCCATGGAGTGTAGCCTGCCAGTCTCCTCTGTCCATGCGATTTCCCAGGCAAGCATACTGGAGTGGGTTGCCATTTCATTCTCTAGAGGATCTTCCCAACCCAGGGATCAAACCTGTCTCCTGCCTTTCAGTCAGATTCTTCACTACTGAGCCATCAGGGAAGCCATCCACACCATTATAGAATCCCAAAGTTCACCTCTCCTCTCCCAGGCCATTTTGTTACACCTTTAATTTTTCTATAAGTTTGCAATAGGATTGTGAAAAGTAAGTATGATTATGGATGTTTAGTAGTTGTTTAAAAACCTTGTGCCCACCAGTGTAAATGTCCCACAATTCATTATATGTCCATTGCTTGAAAAATATTCTTCTGGGACACATACTGCATGTAATTCAGCAATTAATCTCTCTCTCTCTTATTCAGTATTTACTGAATCCTAGCTGGGAACAAGGGAAGGTATTTATTTAAAATAATTAAAACAGAAAAAAAAAGAGTGCTGAGGCTTTAAAATTTGTTTCCTTGTGTTTTGTATTCATTCCAGTTCGCAGGGACATTATCAGATGGCTTAGGGAAGACGATGGATAATCGCCACCAGTCGGAGCGGGAATACATCAGATACCATGCGGCCACGAGTGGCGAACACCTTGTAGCTGGCATCCACGGCCTGGCTCATGGTGAGTCATGTGATATCAGGCTGTAGACAGGGGGCTCTTCCGCCTCAGCTCCCTGGAAGTGCCTTTTGCTCATCCAATTACAAGAGGAAATGATGGCTTGGTATCTGAGTGTGCCTGAATGCTTCCAGGTTCTCTGGTTCTGTCCTCCTTGGATCAAAATGTTACAGCTATGAGAACTCTTCATTCATTTTCAAAATGTTGTACACATTGCAGTTCTTTCCTGTTCTCTGGCTTCTGTCCCCAAAGTGTCCTAGGATGTACGTGTCCAAACCCCTTTTTAGGACACAGGACTACTGCTTCAAGACTTGCCTTCTGCTTACTATTGTTCCTTCCAGAGGTAGTGAAATGTGAATTGGCTGCCAGGTTTGTGGCCCAGATGTTTTTGAGTCATATAAATACACATTCTTAGGGATTGTAGATCTATGTGCCCAAGAGATGTGGAACACAGCATGAAAGTCTCTAAATTTGTTTATGGTTCTGACTTTTTAATGCTTCAGTCTGACTCATTTGTTGCATCAATACCTTCTCTGCGTGACATTGAAGGCCCCTGGGAAAGTAGACCCAGCCAGCTCTTCCCACCACTGTCCGCAGCCACACTGTATTTCAGCAAACTGGAGTTACATCCTGCTCTCCAGACATGCCCCCCAAGTCCTTGCTCACTCATGTTTCCTCTGCCTTCCCCTCCCTGGCCTCACTTCCTTGCCCATCAAAATCCTTCTCCACCTGCAAGTCCCCACTCAGATGAGGTTTGCCCAGCTCCAGTGTCCCCAGTTAGGATCGATGATGATTAAAGCATACCTGGCAGTCTGGGTTGTGTGTGTAGCCAGCTCGGTGTGTCTTGCTTCCCTGATAGGCTTCAAGGCAAGGAGAGGATAAAGACCCTCTCGTGGTCACCTTTATACCTGTGGTACCTCACACGGCACCTGGTGTATAGCTCATGCTTGGTGATGGTTGTCAGTTGAATTGCTTGTACCAGATTCTTAGGAATAGTCTGAAGCTCTCAGTAATAATTGGAGGAAAAACAAGGAATATACCTAATAAAAAATCATATTTTTCTTCATTTTTGTTTACCAAGTTTCCTAATGATAAGGTTGGGATCAAAATGCCTCTGCCCAACTGGAAAGCAAGCAGCCCCCAAGGAGACATCAGGCTAGCAATGAACTTTGGCTGAAATTGATCTGTTTATGGACTTTAAAAGTTGGGCAATCTTTTGGGGTTAAAGATTTAATCATTGTTTCTAGTAACTGTAATGATAGTGCACCAGACAATTTTAAGACTTTATTTTTTTAATGACTATAAAGTGCTTTGCTGTATGTACTTGTCTTTATCTATCCAGCATCCTTGAGATGCAGAGAGAAACCATGCCTGTCCTCACTGTTTAGATGGGTGTTCCAGTGTGCTGAGAAAATGAGTGAGTGGTTCACAGTAGCAAAATCCCTCCAAGCCAGGAATCCTTCAGATAATATGTGCAACACTTCCAGAAACCAGCCGGGCCAGTCTGAGACCAACTATCCTTCAAATACATGCAGTGCCTCCAGAAGCCAGCCAGGCCGGCCTGAGACCAAGAACTAGTGACCTCATCCAAGGGGGACCTGTTAAGCTCTGGGATGTATGAAAGCAGTAGAGTGAGATCCTTCCTTCGGATGAAAAAAAACCAAACAAAAAACTAACCCTTAAATGATAACAAGAAACAGAATCAATGCCGCCTCCTTGGTTTAAGGGAGTCAGGCTCAGTTCCCCCTGTCAGCCCCACTCAACCCAGGTTCAGTCATGTTCTGTCTCTTCGATGAGCTTTGTTCCAAACTTTGGGAAAGGCCTGTTGCCTCACTGGAGCAAGTGGACCCAGAATCCAGAAGAAATGCCGTGAATTGTTAGTATATTCTCACCCAAGGAACTTCCTTTACCAATTTGTCTCACTAGAGCTGAAGAGTCTAGAGAGCATCCTCATACCCCCTCCGTCAAAGGGTAAACATCTGTGAGTGTCCCTGGCACGAATCCTGGAGACGATTCTTCCAAGCAATGCCTGCGTCCTCTCCAGCCTCTGCCAACTTCTGGCCACTTGGGAGGCTCTTTAAGGTCATTGCCGTCACCTTTCAAAATGTTTGGAATGTCTTTTTGACGTCGGTCAGTCTTTTGAACCAGTGGCATCTAGGGTCCCAGCTGGCACCGACAGCCTTGGGGGTGCCCTTCATCCGGACTTCACCCATGACTCCGATTGCCTCACCTGTTTCAGCAATGTGTGCAGGAAGGAGTTTTGACCCCATTTCAGGCATTCGGTGATGCTGGCTAGTCACATAATATTCTTTGAAAACTGAGGATTTATATTTGGTTCCTGCTCCACCTTAGATTTTACAGAATCTCAACTTTCCCCAAGGACCCAATTTGCGGGTCCGTTGACTTAATCCTCTGTCTGCACCCTCTCCTGATTGCCCATAAGCTATTCAAGTTCTGGAATTAAAAAGTAGTCACTGGTAACCTCTTTGCTTTCCTTTGATTTTTCAAAACTGAAACACACTGTCCTGACTGACGTGTGATGCATATTCTCTGACTTTCAACTCCGAGGGCACATCTGCTGCCTCCCCATCTTGATGGGCCTCCCTGTTACCTGTCAGGAGGTTGACATGATGCCCCTACATCTACCTCGCCAGGTTCATGAAATTGAGGGGTGTGTCTTTAAATGCTTTTGTTTTTGTCCTTGGCCAGGTTACCACAGCCCTTGTCTCTTTTGCTAGGTATCATTGGTGGACTGACCAGTGTTATAACCTCAACCGTGGAAGGTGTGAAAACAGAAGGGGGTGTCAGCGGTTTCATATCTGGCCTTGGGAAGGGGCTTGTTGGCACTGTCACCAAGCCAGTGGCAGGCGCCCTGGATTTTGCATCAGAAACAGCCCAGGCGGTGAGAGACACAGCCACCCTTAGTGGCCCCAGGTCAGTAGTCGTGGGGGGAGTGGCTTTTGCAATTTCCAGCCCCGGTCTGCTCCCTCTCCTGAGCCATACTGATATGTTTGATCATACACTTTCTGCCTTAATGAAATGATTTTTAAATAGCTGAATACACATAACTAAAATTTCTGACCTGCCTAATATAAATACATGAAAATGAGGTGTAAACATCTGGCATAATTTTCTATATATCTGTATCTCTCTATTTATACCTGCATATACTAGATGTGTGGAGAAGGCAATGGTACCCCATTCCAGTACTCTTGCCTGGAAACTCCCATGGATGGAGGAGCCTGGTGGGCTGCAGTCCATGGGGTCGCAAAGAGTTGGACACGACTGAGCGACTTCACTTTCACTTTTCATTCTCATACATTGGAGAAGGAAATGGCAACCCACTCCAGTGTGCTTGCCTGGAGAATCCCAGGGATGGAAGAGCCTGGTAGGCTGCCGTCTATGGGGTCGCACAGAGTCGGACACGACTGAAGTGACTTAGCAGCAGCAGCAGCATACTGGATGTGTATGTGTGTGTGTGATTTTTTTTTTAAATTAGACTAATCAGAAACACAGTGGCATTCTTACACACATCCCCTGTTCACCAAACTAAGTAGACCCCTCCAAACACCCATTAAGAAAACTCTCAGGCCACAGGCTGTGTCTTACTCCAAGGCCCTGTGGCGTGGTTGGAGAATCCAGCAGTTGTGGTTCGCCACATGGAGTCTGTCCCTTCTTAGTTCTCCCTCCACTTGAAAGTGCCAGCTAGTCCCCCAACCTTACAGAGAAACTCCCCAAGGAAGCTGGCAGTTCTTCTGTGGGATGCCGTCTTGCCTTGATACCAGCTGAGACAGGAAATCAGTGTCAGCCCACACAGCTCCAAATCCCATAGACTCCAACCACTTTAACTTTGCTATTCATGTTAGTGGCCTCTTTTAGCCTCCCTTGTCCAGAGTGACTAATTGGGGATCTTATCAACAAAGGGTGTAATGAATGTTACAGTTCCCAGCCAAGCTGGACTCCACTTAAGCCCAGAAGATTTTGCTGCTGCCTGGTTAATAGATATCCCCTGAGTTAGTAGGCCCTTAGAACTCCCAGGGCCTGTGCCACGTCCACACCCTGTCGCTCCCTCAAATAGGATTTGAAGTGAAATCGTCCCCAATTAAAATGAATCCATTTTCTGTCACCAGGAAGCCTTACTGATGACACATTACTGCACTAGGGGAAATGCTTCAGATTGTAGACAGGGACCACGTCATGTGTTCAGCCAGAATGTCTTCCATCTGGAAGCAGCTGCTTTTTAAAAAAAGGATCTGTGGAGTTTAGTCCTTTAATGAAGTTACATTCTATTCTCAGACACAAAGCTGAAACAATTCTTGAGTGTATCTCAAAGCATATAGGAAGCTGGGGAAAGGGACAGGAGGGAGGCTTCAAAAGGATTTCCCGTTAGTTTCTCCATGTCTGCCCGAAGCCCAGGAAGTTTCTGTCCAGTACTTTGTTAGGACAGTAAGACCCAATGAAGCCCAAGTAAAGTGGAAGGCCCTGAATAATTCCAGAAGACTCGTTCTTATCCTTAAAATCCTAGAGTGGTCAAGGGATGGAGTGATTTGTTTCCAAAAGAGCCCAAGGTATATGTGTTAAATTTAGAAATGTTATTTTGTGCTGCAAACTCTCATGATGTCGACCAGAAAGAAATCACTTGCATTTTATACAATGTCAGTTTGGAAAGCTTGATGAAGTTTCACATTCTTTTTAGGAGTTCAAGAAAGGCACTGCAGAAAGGTGTTGCTTGCTGCTTTCATGCTTTCTGCAGAAAGGTGTTGTCATTATTACCAGTTGTCTAGCTTTACTGCAGAAGGTTCTATTTAGTGTAGTCAACGTGTATCTATCACTCATTCATTTTTTGATGAGTAAGTATTGATTGAAAATTGCCTGAAAACTCAAGGCTGGGAATATAGCAGAAAGCAAGGCTGAGCCTAGTCTCAGAGGACTTACAGTCAAGCAGGGTAGCAAACATAAAACAATCATAGAAGTAATTATTTGCTAAAATTGTGAGAAATGACACAGGAAATTTACAGAATGCTGTGGGACTGTATAATTAGAGGAGGCAAGGAGTTGAAGGAGGTTTGCTCATGTGTGATCAGTGGGGTCAAGAAAGGCATATCTAGGGAAGTGATACTTGAGATGAAGCCTGACATAAAAGTGTGACCTGGCCAGGTAAAGAGAAGGAAGAGTCACCTCTCAGGTAATGGGGAACAGGGAACCTGTGCGCCTTGCCTCAAAGCAGATAGCAGTTGACCAGTCTAATTGAATTGCCCAGAACAGCTAACTTCTAGTCACTCACTCCTCCTAGAAACTGAAGCTCTACTGATAAGTGAGGAGCAGCCAGGTAGCCATGGGCCCTTGGGCATGGAAGTTCAGAGGGGACCTTGAGCTGCTGCCTCTCTCTTCTGTTGCTGGAGGAGCCAGTAGTGGGAGAATCATGGCCACAGTACCATGCTCTAGACCTATGCTGACTTAGGGCCTCAGAGAAACTTGGCCCTCTACCCTTCATTGCACTGAAAGGCATTACAGATTCTTGTAGAACTCTGGAACCATTTCCCTTAGTCCATTTGTCTAGATCGAACTGTAGGGTTATTAATGAGGAGCCATGTGTTAGAGGCAAAAGATCCCTTAACCTGGAAAACAATAGCACTGAGTCCCAACCCCCTTCCTTACCAGTTTTGGGCCCTTGGTCAAGCCTCTGAGCCCCCTTGAAGCCTCAGTTTTTTCCTCTCTGAACTAGGGATAAATATACCTGTTTATTTATTCTCTCTCAGAGGTTTGAAACCCAGTCAGAGTTATTTTAATGTGTTATAAAGAACTATAAAATGCTGGGTGATACTATTTTTGAAGTCATGTTAAAGGAGCAGAGAGGTTTTTGCAGGTGGAGAAACATTCGCGTGCCTCAAGGGTTTGTTCTGATGACACTGTGATCTCTTAGGAACGTACTAGTTCTCCCAAGGGATAAATCACCCCGATTTCTTGGAAGTGAGTTGTAACCATCTCCAACCATCCCAGTTGATTGAACAGGATCCAGGGGTGTTACTCAGGGTTTTTCCCCACTGTTTAGACAACAGGGACTAACAAATGATTTGAAGGGATTAGAAGTGAGATTCTGACCGAGAGCTGACCTGAGCCCAGGGACTGAGCCAGCAGTAGAACCCAGGAGTCCAGGCGCTCTGCCTCTGAGTTTGCTCTTGGAATGAGACTTTCTGCTTCCTTTGTAATATTTCATCCAAGGGAAGGCTTAGATCTTAGCATCTATGTTTTAACCGACCCAAATTTCAAGCAGATGATAGCAAAGTAAGCCATAAAACTGTGAAAGAATATTCCTTCCAGTAATCCATCTGAAAAGTGGCCTTACAGGAAATATTGGCTCCTTTCTATGTTTATTTGAACATGATCTTATTTATAGGGAACCCCCTCCCCCCCAACTTGAGTTCCTTGAGATTAAAATACTTCCAAGTTCCTCTCCCTGTTGGCGTGTGCAGGCGTTCCAAGAAGGCAGCCACCTACCTTTACCCTGAAATTTCCATGCAGTCTCACAGTGCTTGGGAAAGCAGGTGGGGGTGGGGGAGAGGGGAGGGCGGAGGACGGCAGGGCCTCTGGCCTCAGCACGAATGCTGTGGGCCAGTATCCCCTGCTGCATTTGTTAACTGCACAAGTATGTGTGGTTTGGAACTGAAGAAGAAAGCCTCTTCCAGGGCCACGTTCTGCTGGCTCAGGTTGCATCTTCTCGTCTCCATGTGTTGAGCCACATTTGTCCATTCCCAAGTAAAGTTTACAAAAATGGCACTGAGGCAGCCACACTTGCGATGCCACTGAAGCCACGTGGACAAGTCCGCCACCCTTCAGGTGGTGGTGGTTTAGTCGCTAAGTCGTGTGTAGCCCACCACGCTCCTCTGTCCGTGGGATTCTCCAGGCAGGAATACTTGAGTGGGCTGCCATTTCCTTCTCCAGGGGATCTTCCCAGCCCCAGAATCGAACCCAGTCTTCTGCATTGCAGACAGATTCTTTACCGACTGAGCTACGAAGGAACACTATGGGACCAGGCCAAAGCGGGGCATGTCCAGTTCTCTGCGTGAGGGGTGGAGTTTGCTCGTAGCATTTAAAAAGGTAGTTCAGTAGAAAACCTCAGAGGCCCAGGTGCAGCAAGAAACAAACAAACAAAAAAAAAACCACAGAAAAGAAAGGAGGGTCTGACCTTGAGCTACTTATTTACATGTTTATTTCTCTGAATATTGTATGTTGTACACATGGGGTCACAGGACATTTCGAGAAAGCAGCAGCTGGAGGTGTGTTAAGCTGAGCCCCTGAGGTTCCCTCCAAACTATTTCATCACCTTTTCTGTCAAGACCTAGAACCAGGGGGTTGAGGTGGGAGTTGGCAGAACTTAAAATATTCAAACTAATTTAGCAAAGCTTAGGAGTGTTGGCACTTATCTCAATATTTGTCAGATAAGGAAGAAGGGGGAATCCGAAGGATAATGATAGATCAGCATTTAAGGATCTCGCCATCGGGACTCTGATAATGTTCTGGAATCCTGGGATCCTCGTACTGTGCACATAGATGCAAATTCCAGTTGCTCAGAGTTTTTGAGTAACCTTTCAGTTGATTTCACAGGAAAGATTCATGGTGGACTTATTTGACTTCTTCAAGTGAAAACACTCCCAAGATACCACCTAAAATTTGTTAAAGATACTTTAAATGAATGGCCTCTTAGATGTGAAATGGAAATGGATTTTTTTTTTTTTTTTTTTCAGGAAAAGCCTTTTCTGTTAGTGTTTGCATCCTAACCCACAACTTCTCCAGGATAAATAGGTTAAGACCTTCTTGGGTCATCAGAGCCTGGGTGCAGTCAGGGCGGGCAGGTGAGAAGAAAGTCAGCAAAGGAGATTTAGGAAGTGCTTCTCCTGCTCTTCCGGTCCAGTCTGGCACCACTGCTCTTAACCGCTGTGCTCTGAATGCAGCCATCTGCCCTTTGTGGTGTATTATACATAACACATCAGGGAGAATTGGCTTGCGTTAAGCCTTTAAGGAACTTCCAAAGGTAAAAATCTAATAAAAATGTAAACGTTCATTAGGATATACCATGCGTGCATCCATGCATGCCCAGTCACTCAGTCGTGTCTGACTCATTTGCAACCCCGTGGACTGTAGCTTGCCAGGCTCCTCTCTCCATGGGATTTTCCAGGCAAGAATCCTGGAGCAGGTTGCCATTTCTTCCTCCAGGGGATCTTTCCGACCCAGGGATTGAACTCGTATCTCTTATGCATTGGCAGGCAGATTCTTTACTGCTGAGCCACTGGGGAAGCCCAGGATATACCAGTGCTCTCAGTTTTTTCCACCATGTTCCCTCTAAGGCAGAGCATGGTGGACTGATGCCCCCTAACTCTGGAGGCAGAGCAAGTCCAGCACTTCTTGCAAAGTTTCTGTTTTATCTTAAATCTGTAAATGGAGTTTATAATTTATCTCTCTTGTTTTAAATAAGGTAATATTTTTACATTGCTACCCAGTAAAATCAACTGTTCAGATACACCATGTCATCCTGTACCTACTGCCTCTTGCTCATTTAAGACGTATAAGATACTCCTTCCAGATGAACTCTGCAGACCCTCAGAGCATCAATATAAAGCCATGGTTATTGGCCCGGGTGAAAAGCAAGCACCTGAGACAGGTTTGACCCAAGGCTCTGTTTCTCATCTTTGGGCATAGCTGTCTGTTGGCTTGGTAATCATCTGCTGGGGGCAGCCAGGACGATAGTTGACATGTCAGTTTTATCATGAGAAGGAATTCAATTTCAGTGAAACTGAAAAATTACTGTTACGTCTGGCTGAGAGGAAGGGACTGTTCATATCTCTCCAGTTTCCAAAAGTGGCCCCATGGCTCTAGGGGCACCCCTCTGTCTGTCTTCTGCTCACCCCTGACTGTGAGGTGAGAACTCTGTGTCCTCACTTCCTGATCTTGCCACACCAGGCCTTTCCTGAGAATGCTTGAACCTCGATGGATCCTTCTCTCAAATCCTCCTGAGCACACCCAGAAGAAACAACATTGAGAACTATGCTAATGACATGTGATGTCTCACTTGGGTCTGAAATTAAGCTGATGAAGTTACAGAATAAGATATTTTTAAGAAACATCTTAACATGCCTTATAAGTTAAAATTTCTCTCCCAGGAACACAAGCAGAGAACTCTTATTTTCTAAGACAGACTTCTTCCCTTTTGCTGAACTCCAAATACTGTACTCCCCTTTCACTCAAAGGCTCCAGACGATCCATTCTCATTGTAACATAGCTTATGGAAAGCTCAAATCTGTTGATGGAAAAAAAAAAGAAGTGTGTGTGTTCCTACACACACATATTTGAGAAAAGCCTTTCCATTTATGAAATCCCATGACTCATTTTTATGCGAGATTATCTGTTAGGGGAAAAACCACTTTTTTGGTCATGGTACATTATTATCGTTTCTAGAAAGGAGAGCATCTATTTTTTGCCATTTTTGGCTTGCAGAGATGACTGACTTCATCGAAACGGTACTATCCTGCTTCCAAAAGTAAAAATAAATTGATTTCAGGCACGTACGTCTTTGATATATAGTCCTGGTGTCTCAACCAGCAGGTCTTTGCTCAAAGAAAATAGAATGGAAAGTATGATTGCTTTCTGATTCTGGTTTCTTCCATTTAAAAATTAAATAGTTGGTCTGAGCGCACGCACACACACATGCACACAAAATCCTTATACGTGTAATCCCTTCTTTGTTCAGAGACTTGATTTTTAAAACTCTGGAATGACCCCCAGTCTTACATATATACGATATGCATTTGAGATTTTTGCTTTTAACTTCAAAAGAAGCAGAAGTGTATTTCTTCCTGAGAAAAATTTGTATTCCCTGTATTAGAAAACAATTAAATGTCATTTAACTGTTGGTGGAATTCCTCTGCCAAGGCATGAGGTTTATTTATTTTTAGATTTTGATGACCATCTTCTGTCTTTCATGGTTTTCCCTTCCAGAATCATCCCTCTTTGCCCAGGATGAAATTGGAGTCTCCCTGAAAAAAAGGATCCAGGTTTGAGTTCATAGTCCCTGCTCCCAGAGAGCTTTAGTCAGTAGGATAATTCTGAAATACATAGGGGCCTTATGGGCTAGCAGAGAACTGAAGAGTGTAGTACTGTTTTAGAAGTAAAGGCCTGTAGCCATTGGTGGAAGAAAAGGCAGATTTGGATGTTATTAACCCCAAGTTCCCTTACTCTGAGACCTTTTTCGAGTACTCTTTTTGTCAGACTGCCTCTCAAAGACAGACTTGTGCTAAGTTTCTCACTTATTTGTCAAATGGCAGGGTTGGGGAGGGAGGAGAATGAGATTGAATTAGTGTAACATTTTAATCACAAAGAAAATTTTATTATATTTATTATATATGGGTGGGGCTTCCACAGTGGCTCAGTGGTCAAGAATCCATTTGCAATGCAGAATATGCAGGAGAAGCAGGCTGAATCCCTGAGTCTGTGGAGGAGGAAATGGCAACCCACTCTGGTATTCTTCCTGGGAAAATCCTATGGACAGGGAAGCTTGGCTGTCTACAGTCCATGGGGTCACAAAGAGTCAGACACTACTGAGGACTGAACACACACACACATATGTATTATATATAACTCAAAGCAGGTTAACAGTGTTACTAACCTATATCCTTAGTGGATTTACTTTAATATGTAGAGAACATGGATTTCTAATTAGCACATAATTTATACATATGGGTCCTTTTAGGACAGAGGTTCTCAAAATATAGTCTAAGGACCCCTGGGGACCCCCACCCAATACTTTCCAGGGGATCTGTAAGGTCAAAACCTATTTTTGTATATTTACATATTCATATATAGATATACAGAGGGAAAAACAACTATTTTTATAATAATATTCTCTAATGAATGAACAGAGGACTTTTCCAGAAGCTACACAGTATGCGATATGGCAACAGGTTAGCTGTATAAGCAGATAAGAGAAAGCAGCTGTTTTCGATTAAGCAAGAGTTAAAGAGATTTGCAGAAATACAAAGCAATGCCACTCTTTCCACCTTCTGTGACTTCATGAATATGTCACTGGCCAGCAAATACCTCTACCTGGTTAATTTCTTTGTCAAGCTATTTTGTTTGAAAATACGGTGAAGATCCATCACCTGCTGATAAATAGTGCATATCAGTAACGATTGGATTAATGTGGATTAAACTGTAGGAGCCACTGTAACTCGATGCTTCACCTTGGCTTCTTGCCAACAATTGTCAGTCCTCCTGATCTGCTTCTGACTTTTACTGGTTTCTTGAAGTAACAATTGGGAAGATTTTACCACGTGGCAGAAGGACCTCTCACAATAATTTGCCTGATTTAGTCCTTCACCTTAACCTACCATCCCAATAAATTCTAACTTCAGCAGCATGGTAAGTGCTCAGCAGAGGATTTCAAAATGTAGGGTCCATCTTGTCAAAAGGCCAGTCAGTTGTGTGTGCAGTGCCCTGAGCTTGTTCAGGAAATCGAGAGGGTACCTCTTTGTCAGAGTTGACTTGGCAAAGTTGATGGAGCAGGATAAACCCACAATATTTGGATAAGTTCCTTTGAACTCCTTGCAGAGAGCAGTTTTTATGAGGCCGTTGTTCTCCGTTAACACCAGAGACAGCTCCTAGTAGATTTTCCCCAAACATACTTCAAACATAGATAATGGCAGGGGTGACCCAGGCTGTATCATAAAATCCCAGGGGCTGCTGAAAACTTCAAAGGGGAGTCAGTGCAGAGCTTCACCTCTCGTTAGGAGAAGGATGGATCACCCTGGTGGGTTGGGACTGGCTGAATGTAGTATAACCTCACTAAGTACCTCCAGGATGGACAGAGGACAGGGCTTGTCGGTCTTCTAGACTTGACTGAGCTACTCACAGCACAGTTAGGGTAGTAAGACTGGCACCCGTCCACCTCCCAGGGCGTCAACATGTCAAATTAGCATGTGTGGGTACCTTCATATCTTCTAGTGAAAAGATTCGAACCTTAAAGAGTTTCTGTGTTCTTGTTTGAACTGTTGAGGGGCCCTGTTAATTTAGTTAATGAACTTGTGATATTCTAACCTGATTGGTTAGAGAGCTCTCTGGTTCATGTGTGGCCGAACTGACTGTAAAAATTCATCAGGTGGTGAAGTACTGACCTCCTGCTATATTCCAGGCATATAATAGGTATTAAGTACTGAGACTATTTAATACTGGAGGACAGACTGCCTTGAAGAATCTTCCAGATCCCTGATAATCATCAAAGTGTCTGTGGGTTAATGTTCTTGAATTAGTCTTACATGTCCATTAAAGCAAGTTTCCTATAGCTTTCTTGAAGTACCCCTTTATTAGTGATTTGACCTGCTATTTGTTCTTGGAAACAAACTGCACTTGTGTGTCGGTAGTCTGTATTTGGTGGTATGTATTGGTGTATATTTGATAGTTACAGGCATTTTTTTCCACATTATTAGGTCACCACAAACCCTTTCAAAATGAATTGTTATTGTTGTACTAATTGTTTACAATTGGATAATTATCTCTTAATTTTTCAATTGTTCTTCCCACCTTAGGCATATTTACTAAATATTCTTTAGTTTCTACAATTAATAAGAACAGTATTTTTAAAAAATATAATTTTGACCTTAATGATCTCTTTATGACAATTTTTTTAATCTTTTCAAATTAAAGTTTGTTTTTATCAGAGTAAATAGCATACCCACACTTTTAGAAGTCAAAGATTTCTTCCTGTGAGAAATAAACCATCAGTCAGCTGCCCCATTTTTCCCCAACCCCTGATTCCTTTTCGTCTAGAGGCAGCCACCTCCAGTACTTTGGGCTGTATTTTCATTTTGAAGGTACTTAATCTCCATGTTTCTAAAGGAATAAAAATGAGAATAGTGTTATTTCTTGATATCATTTGACTTCTTATTACTGTATATACATGTTCCCCTGTACCCCTCCCATCCCATTTTTAAGTATACTGTAGTTAGATCATTTTCTGGTAAATCAGTAATTCCACTTTTACATTGTTGTTGTTCAGTCACTAAGTCGTGTCCAACTCTTTGCAACCCCATGTACTGCAGCCTGCCAGGCTCCTCTGTCTTCCACTCTTTCCTGGAGCTTGCTCAAATTCACATCCACTGAGTCAGTGATGCTACCTATATGTAAATAATATTCCCAGTGAAGCCATGTAGGTTACTATGATTATGTTTCCAGTTTGGTTTAACTTTGTTTTTTTCTCCCTGGAGCCAGTAATCATTTTTATTATTTTTGCTTAGTTTTATATAGACGTATTCCCAGTTTATCCTCAAATTTTTATCTACTTTTGACTTTTTCATTCTGAGGTTAGTAACTCCTTTTTAAGAGATTTTTCCTATCTGCCTATTACGAATACATCTATACTCTCTCCTGTTGTTGTTCAGTCACCAAGTCATGTCCGACTCTTTGCAACCCCATGGACTGCAGCACGCCAAGCCTCCCTGTCCCCCACCATCTCCTGGAGCCTGCCTGAGTTCATGTCCATGGCATCGGTGGTGCCATCCAGCCATCTCATCCTCTGTCATCCTCTCCTTCTGCCTTCAGTCTTTTCCAGTTCCAGGGTCTTTTTCCAATGAGTTGGCTGTTTGCATCAGGTGACCAAAGTATTGGAGCTTCAGCTTCAGCCTTAGTCCTTCCAGTGAGTATTCAGGGTTGATTTCCTTTGAGATTCCTCCTGTACATGTTTAAAAATGTACTTAGTAATTGTTCAGTTACATTTTTTCTCTGGAAGGCCTTCCCCTAGCTGCCTCCTGTTCCTCTCCTCTGTAGAGTGAAGGCCTTCTCTCTCCTGAGTTTCTTTCTCCTGTTTGCTTGTTTTGGCCTTTTTCTTTCATGAATAGACAGTTCCCAGATGTTCGGTAATTCTTGACGAGGTGTTTTCCTACCTTGAGAGAAGGTGCTAGTCTGCAGATTGGGGGCTCTCTGAGTGGGACCTGGGGCCTCACCGAGAAGCATCAGGTGGGGACCTGCTGGTTCCCGTCTTCTGCTGAGGAGGAATGGTCTAGCAGTCTCATTGCTTCTTACCCAGACTTCTCCCCAACTTTTCTGCTCTCACCACCTCACAGACAGGCCTCCCCGTTCCTCCCTGATGCCCCAGGCACTCAGAGCTCCTTGGTGCACCTCCGTCTTTCTGAAATTCAGCGGTTAGTACACTAACTAGCTCACTGTTTTGTGGCTGCTACTCCCTCAGGCTTACCTCTCAGCACCACTTGTCCATCTGCTCTTCAGGTTCTAAAATGTTGTTGACACTTTCTCTTTATTCTTTTGGATCCATGCCACTTGTATCCCTTTTCTTTCACTTTAGAGGGGTCTCTGGACTCAATCTGTCATAGTTAATCAGAAGTCCTATAATTTAGATTTTTTTTCACCAATTCATTCTTCTTTTCTTGATGTCTTTTCTCCTTTACATCCATCTAGTAGCTCTGAATTAATGTAGTTTTACTGAAATCCATATACATTGTTTCTGCTAAAACACTCTTATAAGTTTGGTGGTATCAATAAATAAAAATACTGCTAACATTTTTAAACCTTTCCTGTGGATGTTTACTATGTCCTACATATTTTACATGTATTATCTCATTTAATCATCGTGACAGCTTTTGAACACCATCTGCTTAGGGCGGTCAGCAGCCCTTCTTTCCCAGAAAGATTTAGAATGCATCTGGTGAGAGATAGTTGCTAGTCCCAACCCCAGCTTTACGTCTGGTACTGGTCTTTAATCTCTCATTCCGTGTGTTGTAAAGAAACAGGTTGTGGAAGGCTCTTGTCAGATCCTGGGAACATGAAAGAAACAGCACACCCCACAGTAGTGACATGGCCCTGTCACCACCCCTCACTGAACCATAAAAGCTATTCAGAGGGGCTGGCAGCTGGTGAGCGACTGTACTTAGATCCTGGATGCTGATGGGTGTTTTGTAGTTTCCAAGGGAAGTTGCTGAAAGTTTTCTTATCTTGACACTCCAAGGGCAAGAGGTCTCTCTTCAAAGAGAAGCGCCTGTTTCAGAAAGAGACGTGGAAAGAACATAAAATCTCAGATCTTCCCCAGTCCTGGAGAAGACGTGGGAAGGAGTGCTGTGGTGGCCAGTGTGAGATGAAGCTGAGCATCTGCAGGGATCAGAAGGGGCTCCCAGAGCACTGCCTGGTTCCCACGTCTATACCACAAGGTCAGAGGGCAGCCCTGAACATGAGTCATCTCATTGCTGCTTCTTAGCTGTGGCCCAGAGCAAGTTTCTCCCCCTCAATATCTCTGGGGTGAGATTCCTCTGACTCACGGAATAGGACTGATAATGCCTGCCTCAGTGGGTGGTTATGTGGCTTAGATGACATAAGGTTTATAAAGCACTTAGCTGACTTGGGACGTGTATAATTAGGGCTCCAGAAATGGCATCTGAGTCAGTATATACCTCTCCGAATATGGGATGCTAAGCATAAGTGAAACGGGGGTTGCATCTTCACCTCTTACTTGTACCCTGTCCCTGAAAACTTGCCGACCACTTACTATGGTGGTGAGACCAGAAAGTCATACGCTGTGCTGGATTTTTGTCTCTCCCCTTCTCTGTCTTCACACAAAATAGTTTAATCCAGGCCCACAAACCTGGGCTTGTCACACGGTTGAAATTCTGGGTGGAGGAACTCACCTGGGCTCCCAGCCCTTGTGTACCAGAAACCCCACTGGAAAAGGTGTGCAGAGGCCACGAACTTGCTCTGAACCCGCCTGTGGAAGAGCAGGTGATCCCAAACTATTGTTAGTGTCTGCTGTAAATGATATGCCTCTGGGTTCGAGCAGAGTTCAGCCAAAAGCCCCACATGACATGGAAATCTGTCCTGGAGCCAGGTTTGTCGGGTAGAAGTTATGTAGTGAATGTCTTCAAACTTTGGCATCTGTTGTCTGCCAAGGATAAGACAGCCGAGGATGATGGAGGGCTTACAGAAACGCGGACAGGGCATGCGACCCTGCGACAGCTGACACACTGTTTCAGGCCACTGTTGCTCATCCAGCTCTCCTGATAAACAGCTTTGAAAGCATTACGTGGTTTGGAAAGCATTCTTCAAAAACGGTTATATTTTCCAGACGCATGCCAGTCCACTGTTTAGTATTGTTGAAGGGTTTTCAGTTGTAGAATCAGATCTCCCTTCAGTGGGGCTCTTGGAACTGTGAAGGACTTATCTGTTTGACTCCTGCCAGGACAGTCTCACAACAATGTTTTCATGTTGGTCGAGTTCCCCCAGGTCTCTTTTAAAAAAATAAAAGTGCTCTTGGATTCAGGACTAGAGTTTAAAAGGAAAGACTCCTTCATCTCTAGCTAGACATGATGGGCTCTTTAAAACAATACTGCTTTCATCCTTTACCCTTTGGTTCATGGTTTCTGCATAATGAAAGCAGGAGATAACTTTGGATATTATAAAGCTTTGAGCCTTTGAAAAGCTAGCTTTTTCTAGATTGTAAATGTTCATTTGATAATTCATTTCAAAACTCGTCTTCCCAATGGCCCTGTTTCCAGAAATTTAGCTCCTTAAGGAAATTCTGGGTGTCACTGCGCAGGGGAAGTGGCTCATAGGGGAATGGACAGTGCCAGGATTAGGCAATGCATATGGGTCTTGGGCTGACATTGACCATGCTGTTGTTCAGTCAGTCATGTCTGACTCTTTGCGACCCCATGGACTATAGACCACCAGGCTCCTCTGTCCATGGGGTTCTCCAGGCAAGAATGCTGGAGTGGGTTGCCATTCCTTTCTCCAGGGGATCTTCCCAAACCAGGTGTTGAGCCTGGGTCCCCTGCATTGCAGACAGATTCTTTAGCATCTGAGCCACCAAGGAAGCCCATGTTGACCATATGATAAATACAAAGTGTTCTAGTGACAGATTTTTTAAAGTAATTTTATTAAAGTCTAATATGAAAAGTGAAAGTCGCTCAGTTGTGTCCAATTCTTTGCAACCCCATGGACTGTAGATCACCAGATTTCTCTGTCCATGGAATTCTCTAGGCAGTAATACTGGAGTGGGTTGCCATTCCCTTCTCCAGGGTATCTTCCCAACCCAGGAATCAAACCTGAGTCTCCTGCATTGCAGGCAGTTTCTTTACCATCTGAGCCACCAGGGAAGCCAAAGTCTAACATACCACAGGGCTGTTTTTTTAAGTTCAGTGAAAAGGTTCATAAGATTTTATTCTTATTCCCAAAATGCAATAGTAGAGCTGACAGAATGGCCTTGAACATTATTCTGATTTATTGTGTTGAAGTGACAGCAACTCACATTCTTTTACTACGTCAGTGTAGGATCAGTTCTTCCTTGATTCACATCTCTGTGATCAAAATAACGATCTGGATGTTCCCTTTGGGCATTGGAGGTAGCACGCCCTCTTGAAAGAGAACAGGATTGCGAAGCATGAGACCAGAACCCTGATTGTAGTCCTGATGCTGCTTTGCTTGGTGGCCTTGTGCTGCTTTCCATCCCTTTCTCAGGTCAGTCCTCCCACTTCTGAGGCTCGGGAGTGAGCATCAGTCCTGCCCTGGTCACGTCTGCACAGCTTAGGGGTAATGCCCTGGAAGAATGGCACAGAGAGGGCTCCCTTAGGGCCAGAAGCTGGGCACTGGAATGAAGAAAGCTCAGAAAGGACATATGAGAGGCTGATAATGTTTTCTAAAAATAAAAAGGCAGTAGGTGAATGTGAGGCCACATGTACCTAAACCATCCCTGAGCAGCCCTGGGCCAGCCCGAGCCCAGCATGCTTAGCACTGTTCAAGTTGGTTACATCTCATCTCCTGTGACATGAAACCTGTGGCCAAGCCTGTTCTGTCGCCACTTCAGCCCCCTTCTGATTCCACCTCTGGGGACACACAAGTGCCCCCGAGTGACAGGCCAGGTCATGTGGGGGGTGGGGGTGGTGACGGCAGCCTGCAGAGAACCCCTCATGAACAGACCACTTCCCACACGTTTAGTCATCGTCAAGGTACTTGAGTATTCACAGTTCCTTTTAGCTGGTGGCCAAGAAATCAATGTTTTAAAAAATACAAAACCAAAAACCCTCAACAGAAGCCATTTTGCCCCAAGAATGGATATATATGGTGTGGAAAAGCAAATTTCAAAACATATTTCCTTTTTAGTTCCTAAACTAATATCAGCCTGGTCCTCCTTAGCCCTGTCCACAGCACTAGAATAAACAGTTCAGAAAATAAAAAGGAGAGAAGTGTGTAGAGCCGGCAGTTGGCCGATGGCAGCTCTGGGCATGCGTATTGGCTGTTCCCATGGCATCCTTTTTGTAAGCAGCTTCTGTGCCTGCATTTTTCCCAATCTGGTCTTGTTGTTTACTTATGATTTGTCTGTCCCTGAAATTTGGTCCTCAAAGTGACCCTGAGATGGAGAAAGTCTAGCAGGAAGTAGGAGCAAACAGGTCAATGCTGACAAGTTATCAAACTCTGTCCTGGTTCATAATTCGGTCTCATTCTCAGGGATGGATCTGGTTTTCCAAATTTTAATATATCAAAGAATACTGATGCATCTGGGCTCATGATGGGCCAAAACAAAGCCTTCGGGAGCCCTTCTGTCATGCACTGATACCTGATGGAAGCTGGATTCTTTTATGAGTATTTGTGTAACCTGTGATAATGTGTGTGCAAGTGCTCTGTAGGTTGTCTTGGGAGATGTGAGGTATTATTATGACGAAAGACTTAATTGAACCCTGCTCTTGAATATGAATAAGTAGAGACAGATTAAATGGATTACACATTTTTCTCAAGGATTTCCTAAACAATCTACCTAGCTTTTTCTTGCCTTTTCTTTTCCTGACTTCAGTGGTTCTCTATTACCTTTATTTTTAACGAACCAGAACAAATAATACTCAGTAGAAAAATTACCACAGAGCAAAGAGATTCTCAATAGCAAGGGACATTTTCTGTGACCCATTCATTTCGTGGCACTTCCTGTCTACTCAGAAAAAAGGTGCTGGAGGCTTTGGAATGACAAAGTCATTAGCTCATCTCTAAACATCAACACAGCGAATAAGGAAGCATTGTGAGAAAAGTGCCAAGACTGCAGTTTCCATTGAGAAACACATGGTTACCTTGAATCAAGAAGCACAACTTTCACCTTCAGATTGAATCAGGGTCTGATGAGAAATAGGCCACTAGCTTCAAGAGAATCTGTCGAAGATATCTGCCTCTACCCATAACTGGAAAGTGCTTTAGTGCCTGTCTTGCTGGTGTGGAATTTCGGGGTTTATTTTTAAACAAACTTAGGCCCTAGACTAGTGTTGCCTAATGATGGCTGAAAGGGCAAAACTGGGCTGAAAGCACTGATGAAGTCCCCTCAAAGGCTTTCCTACCTGAACCTTTCAACATGTCTTCAGGTGGGTTTGGGTTTGGGGTTCCTTCTCTCTGTGCCTCTTACTCCTCTCTCTCTATTATGCTTGGACCTTGGTTAGAAGAGTTTTATTGATCAGCTCAGTTGCCTCCTTATATAGGTGGACCAGCTGAGACAGGGAGACACAGAGGCTGAACCATGAACTCACCTGGCTCATCCCTTGGAGAGCCTGGTTCAGCCTGGGGATGACTTACCTTCCAGTCATTAGATGGTATCCTCTAGAGATGTTAGGGGAGTGCATGCCTCGTGGGTTATGCTCTAAAACTTGTTGGGCTCACACCCTTCATACTAGCTAGATATTGAAGGTCACAGATAAGAGCAAATGGGCAGACTCTGCAGGTCTAACACAGGGGACCTTCCTGCTTGATTCCAGGAGACCCCAGCCCTGGTGGGCACAGCTGCTCCACACGCACTTGCGTGCACACACATTCTCAGACAGTGCGCCCATATCCTGCTGTGGTAGGCAGGGCCTGAAACATATGTTTACTTTTTCCTGTTTTAACCTTAAAAATCAGACCAGCTACTTCGAGTGTTTATATTCCCGCCCCCCATGGGACCTGGCAAGCCTGGAAGATGCCCTGGAACCAGGGCTTCTTTTGATGTCTGGGCTGTATGAGGGGCCTGTGTGCTCCGCAGTACCCGGGGTCCAGGGCTTCCCGGGAGGGGCGCCGCAGGAGGGCTTGGCTGTCGCTTCAGAGAAGGGTTATCAGAGATCAGACCGCAGATTTTGCTTTTGTGAGAACAAAGTGGGGCCGTCCATTCAGGAGCAGCGCGGGGCCTGTACGGAGGGGCCCAGGGCCCGCTGGGATGGGGCTTTACACTTGGGCTGTCCTTTTGCCCTTCCACTGAACCCTTTTCATTTCAGTCATGAGCAAACAGTCAGTGCCTGAACTAACAACCCGGCAGTCCTCCGGAGCACGGCTGGCTTACAGTACCGAACAAAGGGAGG
This sequence comes from Antilocapra americana, assembly GCA_007570785.1. NCBI lineage: Eukaryota > Metazoa > Chordata > Mammalia > Artiodactyla > Antilocapridae > Antilocapra > Antilocapra americana. The sequence goes on from ML663557.1 coordinate 30,290,073, forward strand.
GAGGGCCGCGTGGGCCGGCCCAGGCCGAGGAATGCGGCTTCAGGGTTCTGCTCCATAAATTTAACCAGCACGACGAAAAGGAGATAATATGAGCCTTCGTGATGATCTGAAGGGGGAGGTTCTGTGTCCCATTGATTGCGGTCTGGCCCAGGGCCAGGCCCAAGCCTGACCGACAGTTGAACCGTATCGTTAAGGCGTGTAATACAGCTTGTACTACCGCCAATGAGTACATATCCACAGGGCAAAAGTTTATAAAGAGCTGAGGCTGTCCTGTTTAACCCTCTCACACGGCATGTAATAGACCCAGCTGCCATTCAGAACTTGCCCATCTGAGGTCACGCAGGAAAGCCAGCGCATTTCTTTTCTCCAAGCAGGGCTTTTCAGGACTGGGGAGAGGGAAGAGGGAAGAGGCACTGTCTAGAGGGTGTCCCAGCGCAAGATGCTTCTCTCTGGAGAAATGGAGCTGCCTGCCTCCTCCCCTCCTCCCAGTCCAGAAACAGGACACCTTAGTGCTTTATTCAAAGTAGCTCTCTGTTTGCAGGATAATGTTGCCAAAGGAAGCGGGGCTGACACAACAGGAAACCTACCCGTCTCTGAGGAGGAGGCCGCGCTGGTGGCAGAGGCGGTCGGGTGCCACTGGTGTGGTGTGGAACACTCCTGAGACTCGGGATGGTTCCATTTCCTTTCCCTGCCTCCCAGCCTCCTTGACGCCTGCTGACAGCCTCCCTTTCTGGCTCTCTATTCCCGAGCCTGATCGCTAAACCAGAGCAGGTGGGAGGCTGTCCCATGAAAAGCCTGTTAGCCCAGCCTGCTGCCTGTCAGCTGCACACCACCGTTATCAGGGAGAGCAGGACCTGGAAAAGCGTTGTCCTTGCAGTAATGCTGCCCTGAGTCGATGGACAGACCAACAAAGCACTGGTCTAAGTACAGTCAGAAAGAAAGGGCTGTCTGTCTTCAGACACCCGAGGAGAAGTGTTAAGTGAGTAGTTTAGTTCTGGCCATCAGCCAGTCACATCCTTTGGCCATACTGGGAGCCTGCCTGTCCTTTATCTGTACCATCCAGCAAGACGTGTATTTCTGTCCTTTCAGAGAACTGCTGGTCTGCAACGGACAGGGCATCGTCAATGGATACAGATGGGTAAATTGAGGGTGGCTCAGTGGCAAAGAACCCACCTGTCAATGCAGGACATGTGGATTCAGTCCCTGGGTCGGGGAGATCCCATGGAAAGGAAATGGCTACCCACTCCAATATTTTTGCCTGGGAAATCCCATGGACAGAGGAGCCTGGTGGGCTACAGTGCATGGGGTCGCAAAGAGTTGAACATGACTGGATGACTGAACAACAAAAACAGCGCAATGAAGTTGAGGCACAGAGCATTTACACAACTTGTTTAAGATTTCAGTGGTAATGAGAAGGGGAACTAGACTTTGAAAGTCTGAACACAGAGCACACATTTCTGACTTCTGTGCTACTTCTGGATCATTTCTTGGTCTCTCCCATCTAAAAGCCCCATGATTTAAACCTGACTCCTCTTACCAGGTCTCAGATCCACTTCCTTTTGATTCCTGAATGTGGAGGGTAGGAATCAGATACTGCCTATGACCCAGAATATCTGGGGAAACACACTGTTGTAGATAGTGGGGAGGTGTTCTTTACCCTAGGCTACCCAGGGCTACCCAAGTGGCACAGTGGTAAAGAATCTGTCTGCCAGTGCAGGAGCTTCAGGAGATGCTGGTTCAATCCCTGGGTCAGGAAGATCCCCTAGAGAAGGAAAAGGCAACATATTCTTGCCAGGATAATTCCATGGACCGAGGAGCCTGATGGGCTACAGTCCATGGGGTCTCAAAGAGTTGGACTTGACTGAGCCACTGAGCATGCTGCACACATGCTCTTTACCCTGGACCTCACAGCCTGAAGTGTGCTTGTCACAGTCTCTCACCCATACGAGCTTAACCCAGAGGTGGCAGACAGCCTGCCTGGAGAACCAAGCAGCCAAGTGTTGTGTCCAGGAGCTGTGCTTCCCTTGGTCCTCTCTTCTGCATCTCAGGCCCTCCCCAAAAGATGAACCATTGTATCCTTCCAAGTTCAGAATTCTCTACTTTTACAACATGGCACTCACACGTGTGAGTTCCAACTTGTCTTTGCTCTGCCATCCAGCCAAGACCATCCTCACTAGCTAGTGGCCTGGGAACTCTCAATTGGGATGCAGTACAGGAAGCCATGGAAGGAGATGAGAATATCTAAGTATGTGCACAGAAGGCTGTGACCTTTTTTTGGTGGCCAAGGATAATTTCTGATTATTGTGGTGTTTAGAGTCCTGTAAAAAGGTTTCTAGAAGTAGAAGAGACTGTGGGGCTGGCCACCTCTGAGATGGCCAGACAGCCATCCTATCTAGTTAGGCTTTTGTAGTCAGGGTGTTTTAAAAACCTAGAAATAGGCTCTGGTAGTCCCTGGATGGAGCTAACTCCATGGTTTGGATTCCATAAAATGATTGCTAAACCTAGGGTTTAGCAGACCTTGGTACTGGCCTGGATGTCTTTTAATGGGCACATATTTGGGGGTTCTCTTTGTCACGTACTTGAGCTATTGTGGCATCCAGGAGCTATTTTGTAGATGGTCTTTGGGGATGTGAAGAGAAATCCTAGAGGGTAGGGAGTGGTTCAATTGTAGGAAGAAATTCTGCTGCTCTTTTGAATTATTTTGTTCCATTTAACAGTGCTTAAAGATGCCATGAGGGGGCCAGATGATCCACGAAGTGAAATTTATAGAGATTCTTATCCGCAGAGATCTTAAGACAGAGAGCACTAGAAAATTCCAGTGCTTTATGTAACATTGCGGAAGGAAGCCTGGTCTGATCAGCTTCCATCTGAGGGATCCTTCGAAAGGGCAGCAGCGCAGAGCAGCGACTCAAGAGTCACCTCTTGACTTACATGTGACTCACCTTCCTTTGGCAGCATTAGGGGTGTCCCAGGCCTACCGGCTTCTCTCCATCCCAAGGAACTTGTTCTTTGGAAAGCCACATGCCTGCCCTCTCTTAACTGCCTCTGCACCCAGGTCCAGAGGGAGAAACAGTCCCTCGGTAGACAGGAGAGGCTAGAGGAGGGCTTGTGTTTTTGTGTTAGCATGGCAGGAAGCAGTGCTGTAGCCTCTGCTTCTCTGGACAAGCCCCCTGATGCACCTGCTCCTCTCAGAGGCCCAGCGAGGCCCAGGCAGGAGGGCCAGCACCCACTGCTGACTGGTCTTGGCTGCTGGCAGGCTGTGTCCCAAAGCCCAAAGAGGCCAACTGTGAGTGCCATGATGGAGCATAAGCAGTGGCTGGCCCAAGACTGGGGTAGGAGGGCTGTTTATTCTGCTACCTGATCTGTCTGAAAGGGTCTAGCATCTTTTCCCTCTGCCTCCTTGGCTCAGCAAGTTCTAGCACATTTTTAGTCCACGTTTTTTCCACTCCTATAGAGAAAAGCCCCAGGCCAGTGATTCACTTGAACTCAGTCTCATTGGCTGTTGTTTCCCAGGAGAGCAAATGCTCTAAAGGTGTGGTGCAGCTGTGACCCAGGGCATGGGTTTGAGTTTTATGAAGGCGCAAAAACACACCTGAGATGACCCCATGCCCTTTTCTTTCTTTCATATTTTTGATTTCTCACCACTGGGACCATTAAGTCTGCTTTCAAAGGGGGAATAAGGAGAGGAGAGGAGAGCATTTCAAAGGAAAGCTGATTTGGTCTCTGAACCAGCTTGTCTTCTAGGTTGTACTTCACCCTGATGAGAATCAGAAAGGACAGTCTGTAAGCCCCTGAAATGCAATTTCCAGTGAAACACGAACTTCACTCTAGTGGCTCTGCAGCTGGAGAGCCTCAAAACTAGGTCCAGATGTTCTCTCTCCCCGGGTTAGCAGGAAGAAGGTTTGGGGCAAGCTGTCAGGGCAGAGTGCTTTTGCTTTTACCCATTCTTGGAGTGCCTGCTTTGCAGTTGGTGTCCTGCCTTCTGGGGCTCTTTAGGATAAGTGCTTTGAGCACCTCGGTCTGTTTTGGTCCCGCTTAACCTCCACCCCTACCTCCTTACTCAGAGGTAGCCATTTACCACAAGCAAGAAGTGACCTCTCTCCTGCTGCTCAGATTCAGAAAGCAAGACGATGCTGGAAAAGTGAGTGAGATGTGCTAGAAAAGAAGCCTCCTGCAGAGGACCCTCAGGTCAACAAAGCAACATCCACGGCTCCTACCACCATCCAGTACAGCTCAGGGCCAGGCCTCCCGGTCCAGGAAGAAGTGATAGCAATGGCCAGTTCATGGCCTTTCCTCTGGAGAAATATTCATTCAGAAAAAAAGCCATTCCAGACAAAGATGGGCCAGTCTCACTCCTTAACTAGCCTGTACCCAACCCATGCTTGTCTACAATATGTGATCATTGTAGTTGGGTCTCATGCTTTGCTTCTTGAGTGTACTTTAGACGTTTTGGTGTTTGTGCCTGACTGCTCCCTGAATCATCTTTTTAAAAAGTAGTTCTATTTTGTGAGTTTAAAGATATGTACAACCCTGAGCTATTCTTGTATCTAAACAGTATATGAGCCCTCATAGTGTATGAACACTTCCAAGATAATTCACCTTGTGTGAATTATCTCTGTAATTCTTATAGCAAGCCAATGAGATAGGTACTATTATTTCTGTTTTTAAAAAGAAAGGTAAAATAACTCAATCCTACTGGCTGTTAATAATCACGAAAAGGTTCATGGTGGTAACCCTGCCAGATACCTTATGTATGTATGTGCATGTGCCCACACCCACATACAAAGACATACGTATATGTGATGTTAGATGAATCATAGAGGTACAACTATTGATGGCCTAATAAGTAAATTGTTTTTAACATTATGTAATATTAGTAATCACTTTTAACATTTTCATAATACTAAATTGTACATATACAACAATATATTGGATTAGTCAAATTTGTTCATATTTTTCTGTCAGATGTTAGGAAAAAACCCAAACAAACTTTTTAGCCAACCCAGTACTCAGCTAATCATTTCTTGATGGGTGTTTCTAATTTTTTTTACCATCATAAGCATCTTTTACATGTATCTTTTCACATGTGTATAATTCTCTCTTTAGGGTAAATTTCTAAAAATTTAATTGCTGGGTTAAGGGTAAATGCATTTTCTCCTTTGGAATGCATTACCAGACTGCCTTCTAGGGAGCTGAAACACCTGTATTCCCACCCCGTGTGCTTGAGAAGACCCTTCTCTCCGACCCTCCACAAACTTTGGCTGTTCATTCTTTCATTCATTCAGAATTCTGTTGAGAAGTGTATAATGTAGATGCTGTATTACAAGCAAGGCACTGTTGCTGTTTGAGTCTGCTGATCTGAGAGGGAATGTTTTCGGTGATACTACTAGTATTTCTTCCATCACTAGGGGTATTGCATCATCTTTTCATATTTCATTTGGCCACTTAGAGTTCTTCCTTTGTGAATTATACTTGCATATTCTTTACCCCAGTCCTTTTTAAACTAACCTTGAGGTCAGAATTTGTCTTCCTTTTGAATATGTTTGTTTTTGTTTATTTGCATCCTGTCTTGATCCTACCCTTCCAGTAGTTGTCATTTTACCAGTTTATCATTCACATTGGTATATATCTTTCTTCTAAATATTAATAAAATTTAGATTAGTCATTTGGCAAATTCCATTAATGAAGTTAAAGTGTGCATCATGACTATAGAGAACTGACACTGCTTACTGTTCTTCAGTACACTGCTTTCCCATTAAGAATGAGGCTTCAGCCAAGCTGCTATATATATATATATATGGCAGGGAACTCAGCTCAGAGCTCTGTGATAACCTAGAGGGGTGGGATTGGGGGGAGGTGGGAAGGAGGAGATACATGTATTCTTATAGCTGATTCACATTGATGTACAGCAGAAACTTAACAGTTATACTCCAATTAAAAAATAAATTTAAAAAAGAATGAGGCGTCAATCAGATATTTTTAGATTGTACGTGGGGTGGTCTGCTAACTGACTTTTGTCTTATTTATTTCCTCTTTCTTCTTAGTATTGGTTTACCACCAGTTCCTATTGTAAAACTTGGCAGGTTAGTACTGATGCTATACATTGCTGTATTAACAAAAACCTTGCTCTGCCTTTGGTCAGGGCCCTCCTTGAAGACAGGGGCCTTGCCAGGAGCCACGTCCTCTGTAGTGTGTAGAGCCAGGCCTCCTTAGCTCTCCCATCACTGATAACATGGTCTAGGTACAAACACCTTATCTTCCCAACTGGACTGCAAGCTTCTTGAGATCATGATATTGCCTTCTTTGGTGTCCCTCCAGGATTTTCAGATTGTTTAACACAGTGATGAACTCAGAGTAGGTATTAAAAAGATTTTCACCAACAGTCATGCTGATAAGAAGTTTACTGTATCTGAGACTAATATAAAGACCCAAGACCAAGTTGGACTTTGCCACTTACCAGCTGTATGGCCTTGGACAAACTTCATAATCTCTCTCAGGCATGGTTTCCTCGTCTGTGAAATGGACTGCTAATAAAACACATCCTTAGAAGAATCTTGTGAAGCTTAGAGTCAACACTAAATAAATGCAGCCATCGAGACAAAGTGTGGACCCTGGGGGTCCAGCACTGTTAGTCTTAGTGTCTTCTCACCTAAAATTGAAGGGGAAACGCAGATGTAAGAGCAGGTGGAGGTGGCAATCCGCTGTTTTTTCAAAAAGTATCCTTAGAGGTTCACGTGCTCCTCTGCTTTAAGACCCCTTGTTGAGTCTGAATGTGGTTTTTTCCCCTGACACAGAGGCTTACAATCATTCAGGGACTCACACGATGCCACAAATTTAAAATGTGCCAGTTTCTTCCTTTGCTTTGCCAGTTTTCTTAGTGGTAGCATGAGTGCCTGCACGCATGCCTACAGATGTACGTGTATACATATGCGTGCATGTGTGTAAAATGCTTGGAAGAAGTAAAGATGGGATCAGATTTTGCCTGGCAGAGCAACTAACATCTCTAGTAGCCTCTAAGCGTTTTCCCAAATGGGCTTTAATTGGTTTCCTTCTGTTCTATTTTTATTTTGTCGTCATCTTAATGTATAGGGAGCCAGCTCCTTCAAATGAGACATTTTATCATTAAAACATGTTATTTCATTTAACCGCCATGCACCCGGCTTCACCAGCACCGATGGACGACTGGCAAGGAGGGGTTCTGCGTGTTGGTTCACCTGTGACCTCACTGCAGCTGCGACCCGCCAGTCTGCGCCGCACATGGACCCAGACCAGAGCAGGCTGGCGGCCAAGTGTCGTCTACGCTGTGGGCTTGGCCCCTCCTCACCTGCCCCCAGTGGCCCTCAGCCCCACTGTGGCCTGTGGCATGAAGGCCCTCCTGGCCCACGTCGGCCTCGTGTGCTGATTAGACAGGAATCAGCAGATCTGTTGAGTGCGTGTTTAATGTGACACAGATGTGAAACAGGCTGCAGATCTTTCTGCTTTACAAATTTTCAGCTTTTTGCATTTCATCAGTGTTGCTTATTATTTACAGAATGTAACTTGAGACAGCAGAACAGATTGTAATTTTTAAAAAAGGTTTGGTGGGTGAGGGGGTGATGGGGCCGCAGGGGATCTGGGAAGGAGAAAAAAAAAAAAAACAGTAGTGTGGAATGTTGTTTGCTGTCCAGACCAAACAAACCAGTTTGCCAAGGGTTGACGGACTATGGCAATCCGTCCCATTCATGTTCACACCAGCGGCTCTTAATTATAAGGCAGCTTGACCTTCTTATCACCAAATAAAGAAGAATCTTTTGTCACCAGGTTGAACATCATGGGAACAGGCAGAAACATACCCCTTGTTGAGGGCACCGAAGGCGATCACTTCGCTGCCAGCTTGGGTTCTGTTTCCTTCCTGTCCGGACAGAAAGGACACCTTTGAACCTAATCCCCATTTGGACATATAGATGTTCTCCTTGCCTCATTCCTGCTCTGGCTTTATACTCGGGCATTGTGGCAAGAGCCAAAACAAAGAGCAGTGTCTTCCTCGGCCTGAGAAATCCATGAGTGTCTTGAGGGCATTGGAACGCTAGGCCAGAACCAGTTCCACCCAAGTTGAAGAGGAAGGTGCTGTCTCTTGTTCACAGAGGGTAGGTTCTCGGAGAGGTAGCCTTGACTTCTGAGAAAGCTCAGGTTAAATTTGAAGACAAACCATAAAAAAAGCACCCACTGGTCCGAAGGAAGATGAGAAAGAGTAGCTGATATGTTTCTAGGTCAATAGAACCTAAGACTCGGGACTGACATAATGAAAGCCACACAGTAAAAACTGCTTTGGAGAAGATCTCCATGGAATTTGAGCTGGTGCAAAGAGTTGATCGCCTTGGTCAGAAGGTTCTGAGCTGCTTCAGTGCTGAGTGTCAACCCTGAACTGGACCATCTGTAGGGAGCCAGGCCCCTGGCCCGTTCCCAGAGTTCCAGGCCCCACTGCTCTTTTCCGATTGTGCCTGGCCCCCTAGAACCACCAGGCGGCTCACCCGTTGTCACTACCCCCAACTCCGGGAGAACATGACCCTGGTCAGTAACTTTCTAGTGTCTGTCCACGGAGAGATGATCAGCGTTCCTGTGCCCCAGGAGTTCTGGGTTGTTACCAACTCCCGGCCCTTCCCCTGGCTGGGCAAAGAGGAGTTCCCCAGTGGGCAGCCCCTTCTCAACCCCCCCAACCCCCTTCAGAAGCGGCAGCTCTGGCTCTCCTGCTCCCACTTCTGCATGGGCTTATGGCCTTCAGTCTAGTCATTTAGCGTCTGTGTGTGTATTGAGCTGGGGTACAGCATAGGGGCCGGGGTACGACTGGTGGGAGAGACAGAAAGCTCTGGTCACATGGGGCCTCCATTCGGCTCTCGCAACACTCTCCAGACCGTGACTTTTTTCAAGCAGGAGGCTCCTCCCCAGAAAGGTTGGTGCCTGGAGACGAGGGTATGTGCTGGCTGGCTCCGCGACCCTTTCAGGGTCTCAAGTCCAACCTCAGGGCCTGAAAAACACCCTGTTTATCCCTGTGAGTGAGGCAACGGTATGTAAACTTTCTTTCTCATGAGTTGCTAATCTGCAGTGTCCTCATCCCTTTTTGAAGCATCTTCTCCTGGTCCCTCTTTCTCCTTTTTTACTTCACCTTGACCAGTACTCTCTGTTCAATAGTAAAAGTTTGTATAAACTTCCAGTCTGAATAAATAGTTTGAAAGCAAACAAATCAGGGACTTCCTTGGTGGCCCAGTGGTTAAGAATCCACTCTGCAATGCAGGGGATCCAGGGTTGATTCCCTGGTTGGGGAACTAAGATCTCGCATGCTGCAGAGCAACTAAGCCCATGCACTGCAACTACTGAGTCTCCATGTCACAGCTAGAGAGTCCTTGCATCTCAACAAAAGGTCCCAGTGACTCAGTGAAGACCCTATGTGCCACAACTAAGACCCAATGCAGCCAAATAATTAAATAAGCAAACAAGTCACAAAGCAGGTCCTCAGAGGCTGCAGCACCCAGACCTGCTTGGTTTTGATCACAGGAGAGGGAAGCCCTTCACACAACAGAATGTGGAGGCCTGGGGCTAGAGGTGGGAGTGGAGGCTAAGGACACAGCCCCCATCACCACCCCCTTCAGACATAGCTTTTCAGGGGTTGGATGCATTCAGGCAATCTTACAGATTTCATTTAGATAAAGTGTTCTATTTCTGAAAACCTCAGTTATGACTTTTATTAATGGCAATATTTTAAAAGTATTTATTCCAATTCTAAGAATATGACATTTGGTATCATTTACTGAGCTGCTAGATTGATTAGCTCTAGCTGCTTTTAAAAAGTTATTTTAACAAATATGGTGCAGATGGAGTAAGTCAGGTGAGTAAACACTTAAGCACTAGTTCCTGTGGAAAACATGTATGCATCCAAACATTTGCTGTTCTTCTTATGAATCATTCTTGTATATTCAGTAAGCCATGTTTTTCATAGTGTGCAGTCAGGCTAAAATTTCAAATCTGAGTTTAAAAGTGATGTGTTTTGCTATTTCAGATTGACTTCAGTTCAGTCACTCAGTTGGGTCCGACTCACTCTGTGACCCCATGAGCTGCAGCATGCCAGGCTTCCCTGTCCATCACCAACTCCCAGAGCTTACTCAAACTCATGTCCGTCGAGTCAGTGATGCCATCCAACCGTCTCATCCTCTGTTGTCCCCTTCTTCTCCTGCCTTCAATCTTTCTAATCATCAGGGTCTTTTCTAGGGAGTTAGTTCTTCGCAACAGGTGGCCAAAGTATTGGAGTTTCAGCTTCACATCAGTCCTTCCAGTAAATATTCAGGACTGATTTCCTTTAGGATGGACTGGTTGGATCTACTTGCTGTCCAGGGTACTCTCAAGAGTCTTCTCCAACACCACGGTATAAAAGCATCAATTTTTCGGCACTCAGCCTTCTTCATGATCCAACTTTCACATCCATACATCACTACTGGAAAATTGTAGCTTTCACTAGACAGACCTTTGTTTGCAAAGTAATGTCTTTGCTTTTTAATATGCTCTCTAGGTTGATCATGGCTTTTCTTCCAAGGAGGAAGCGTCTTTTAATTTCATGGCTGCAGTCACCACCTGCAGTGATTTTGGACCCCCCCCCCCGCCAAATAAATTCTGTCACTGTTTTCATTGTTTCCTCATCTATTTGTCATGAAGAGATGGGACCAGATGCCTTGATCTTTGTTTTTTGAATGTTGAGTTTTAAGCCAACTTTTTCACTCTCCTCTTTCACTTTCATCAAGAGGCTCTTTAGTTGTTCTTCACTTTCTGCCATAAGGGTGGTGTCATCTGCATATCTGGGGTTATTGATATTTCTCCCATCAATCTGATTTCAGCTTGTGTTTCATCCAGCCTGGCATTTCACATGATGTACTCTGCATATAAGTTAAATAAGCACAGTGAAAATATACAGCCTTGACATACTCCTTTCCCTATTTGGAGCCAGTCTGTTGTTCAGTGTCCAGTTCTAACTGTTGCTTCTTGACCTGCATACAGGTTTCTCAGGAGGCAGGTCAGGTGGTCTGGTATTCCCATTTCTTGAAGAATTTTCCACAGTTTGTTGTGATCCATACAGTCAGAGGCTTTTGCATAGTCAATAAAGCAGAAGTGGATGTTTTTCTGGAACTCTCTTGCTGTTTTGATGACCCAACGGGTGATGGCAATTTGATCTCTGGTTCCTCTGCCTTTTCTAAATCCAGCTTGAACATCTGGAAGTTCACATACTGTTGAAGCCTGGCATGGAGAGAATTTTGAGCTTTATTTTCCTACCATGTGAGATGAGTGCAATTGTGCGATAGTTTGGATGTTCTTTGGCATTGCCTTTCTTTGGGATTAGAATGAAAACTGACCTTTTCCAGTCCTGTGGCCATTGTTGAGTTTTCCAAATTTGGTGGCATATTGAGTGCAGCACTTCCACAGCATCATCTTTTAGGATTTGAAATAGCTCAACTGGAATTCCATCACCTCCACTAGCTTTGTTCGTGGTGATGTTTCCTAAGGCCCACTTGACTTCACATTCCAGGGTGTCTGGCTCTAGGTGAGTGATCACACCATCGTGGTTGTCTGGGTCATTAAGATCTTTTTTGTATAGTTCTTCCATGTATTCCTGCCACCTCGCCTTAATATCTTCTGCTTCTGTTAGGCCATACCATTTCTGTCCTTTATTGTGCCCATCTTTGCATGAAATGTTCCCTTGATATCTCTAATTTTCTTGAAGAGATCTCTAGTCTTTCCCATTCTATTGTTTTCCTCTATTTCTTTGCATTGATCACTGAGGAAGACTTTCTTATCTCTCCTTGCTATTCTTTGGAACTCTACATTCAAATGGGTATTATTTTCCTTTTCTCCTTTGCCTTTAGCTTCTCTTCTCTTCTCAGCTATTTGTAAGGCCTCCTCAGACAACCATTTTGCGTTTTTGCATTTCTTTTTCTTGGGGAGGGCCTTGATCACTGCCTCCTGTTACAAACCTCCATCCGTAGTTCTTCAGGCATTCTATCAGATCTAATCCCTTGAATCTATTTCTTACTTCCACTGTATAATCGTAAGGGATTTGATTTAGGTCATACCTGAATGGTCTTGTGGTTTTTCCTACTTTCTTCAATTTAAGTCTGATTTTGACAATAAGGATTTCATGATCTGAGCCACAGTCAGCTCCCCATCTTGTTTTTGCTGACTGTATAAAGCTTCTCCATCTTTGGCTGCAAAGAAACTAATCAGTCTGATTTTGGTATTGACAGTCAGGTGATGTCCATGTGTAGAGTCTTCTCTTGTGTTGTTGGAAGAGGGTGTTTGCTGTGACCAGTAATTACCTAGTAATTCTTAATAAGGGTATGGGAGACAAACAACTTTTGTGAGTATGTACTATGTGCTAGGGGCTTCTCTGTTGGCTCAGTGGTAAAGAATCCACCTGCCAATGCAGGAGAGATGTAGGTTTGACCTCTGGGTCAGGCAGATCCTCTGGAGAAGGAAATGGCAACCCACTGTAGTATTCTTGCTTGGGAAATCTCATGGACAAAGGAGCCTGGTGGGCTGCAGTTCGTGGGTTGCAAAAAAGTCAGAGATGACTTAGCAATTAAGCAACAATAACTATGTACCAAACACTGTGCTGTGTACTTTTCATATATTAACTCAACAGTCATAACCAAGTAAGTATTATATTCCCATTTATTGACAAGGAAACCAAGGCTGAGAGCAATCTGGTAACTTCCTCAGGATCACTCAGCTAATTAGTAAGTGACTGGATAGGTGTTCAGGTCTGTTTGTCTTTTTCCAAAACTTCATGTTCTTCCCTGTACCACCATGCTCCTAAATTTCACCCATTCTTAAAAGGGATCCAGCTTTTGGGAGAAGGTTGGTCATGTAAAGATTAAAGGAAAGTAATTATGTAATTATTTGCTAGAAATCAATCTGAAAGTTATATGCTTTGTTTAATCAACTTCTTACCAGTAGCATTTTTACTTAATAGCTACAAAATAAGTTTGCCAGGAAGTGTATTTTAGGCCCATGTGAAGCACCTTGGGATTGGCCGTAGAGTTGATAGGTTAGTAATGAAACTGACTATAGTTTAAGAGATTCCTGTACGCCTTACACTGAATCAGAATGCTGTGCTTAAACATAAATGAAGCTTGCATTTATAAACAACAACTTTTTGTAGTGAGGATGTTGAAAGTTGCATACTGCTTTGTAAGTTGTCAACTACTTTTTGAAAATCAACCCCCGAATACATGCAAAAGTTAGTAATTTCAGGAAATCAAAGGCTATCAGGCTGTAATCTCAGTATCATATTGTCCACTTGATTGAAATTCTCTGTGAATTGAGTTTTGCCTTACTCTTCCCCCCAGCTTCATGAACAGGTAGTTAGTGGACTAGGAATAAAAGCTCTGAATTAGTCTCATTCTTAGAGTTTAAGTCCCAGTCGGCATCTCTGTTGGCATTAGTCCTACCAGCTGTCACAGTTGCAGTGTCATGGAGTCCCCCAAACATGTGTTAGGTTATAGGAAGCCTTGACCCCTATAAACAAGTCAGGTGTGAATCCCAGAATGGGAGAAAGCCCAGCCCAGGAAACGTCATCCCCACTGCAGGATGTCAAGTCACAAAAAATTTAACAGCTATGGTCATGTAATTTCTAACAATTCCGTGAATCAGCATCTTTCCCGCATTTTTGGTTGTAACAATGCAATGTGGACTTTTATGTGTTGTTACACACATGACTTCAGAACTCCAGGGAGAGGTAAGCAGGATGTTGACAAGAAAGCAAGAGCGAAAGGGGAATATTTCCATTTGAAGCAGTTTCCCCAATAAGAAAACTAAGAGAGAAAGACTAGATGTTGGATCCTGGCCCATCTTGGTCTCAGCCATCGAGGCTAAGCTAAGTTAGGGCCCCTCTCGTGCATGCGTGGCACCGTCTGCAGATACTCCATCATCATCATCATCAGTAGCATTTTACTGAGTGCTTATACTGTACCAGGCTTTGTTACAAGCACTGTACACATATTGATTGACTTATTCCTCACAACATCCCCATTAGCATCCGGTTTTACAGATGAGGAGTCCAAAGCTCCAAGAGGCTACACAGCCTGCAGTAAGTCACAGTCTGTAAATGCTGTGACTGGGACTGGAACCCTGCTACCATATTTCACCCTGTCTGTCCTCTGGCTCCCCGGCTGCATCATAATTGCTTGTTTCTGTTTCTCTTCCATTAGACTCCAGGAAGCTCCCTGGGAACATCATTCATCTCTGTCTTCCTAAAGGCCCAGCACAGCCTACACTCAGGGAAAGTTCATTAAATGATGGTGAGAGCTAGAGGCAGGTACGAGTCGTTCTCAAGGCTCGCAGTTTGGCTTCTCAGTTAGTAATTTCATTTAGGAACCAACCTCTCCTGACAAAGGGTTTCTTTCTGCCCAACTATTGTTTTGTTTTGTTTTTTTCTTCTTGTTTTTTAATGTGTTCAAAATCCAAACTGTTATTGGGTATTTCGTATAATTTCCTCAGTTCAAGATTTAACGTGGCCAGAACCCAGTGGTTATCATTAAGCTTATGGGTGGAATACTATCTCCGAGTACGTTCTAGAAAGTGGAATTCTGTCTGTCATGCAACTGTGGGGAAGAGTTTCTCCTGTAAATTAGCCAAACTTAAGAGGTCTCCATCCTATAGTAGATTCTTCTTTGATTACAGTTTGCACTGAAGGGAGTAAAATGAGTTAATGGAGAAGTCTTTTTCACTTAGCCTTTGGAAGTGGATACAGTCATGAGAAGAAGGCTACAGGTCAGAGGTCAGATGTTACCCCTGGCATGGCAGGCATGGTGATCATATAGACACTGCTGCAGTGGGTATCAGAGGAAGTTTTAACCAGTTTCATACAATCCAGTGTGGAGAATGCTGTTGAGACAGACTGTTGAATTCCTTTTAGAGAACTGATAGATGTTTAACCCATTCAGTCAAGAATTCTAGTACTTGGTAGCTGTCATTCATTTGTTGTTCAGTCGTTAAGTCATGTCCAACTCTTTGCAACCCTGTGAACTGCAGCACACCACACTTACCTGTCCTTCACTATCTCCCAGAGTTTGTTCAAACTCATGTCCATTGAGTCAGTAGTGCTAACCATCTCATCCTCTGCCACCCCCTTCTCCTCTTGCCCTCAATCTTTTCCAGCATCAGGGTCCTTCCAGTGAGTCCATTCTTTGCATCAGATGGCCAAAGTATGATAGCTTCAGAATCAGTCCTTCCAATGAATATTTAGGGTTGGTTTCCTTTAGGACTGATTGATTTGATCTTCTTGCTGTCCAAGGGACTCTCAAGAATCTTCTCCAGCATCACAATTCAAAAGCATTAGTTCGTTGGCACTGAGTCTTTTTTATGGTCCAGCTCTCTCATCCATGCATGACTATTGGAAAAACCATAGCTTTGACTGTACGAACCTTTGTTGACAAAGTGATGTCTCTGCTTTTCAAATCACTGTCTAGGTTTGTCATAGCTTTTCTCCAAGATGCAGGAGTCTTTTTATTTTGTGGCAGCACTCACCGTCCACAGTGATTTTGGAGCCCAAGAAAATAAAATCTGTTACCACTTCCACTTTTTCCCTATGTATTTGCCATGAAGTGATGGGACTAGGTGCCGAATACTGGAATGGGTAGCCATCCCCTTCAGGGGAATCTTCCTGACTTAAGGATTGAACCTGGGTATCCTGCATTGCAGGCAGATTCTTTACTATCTGAACCACCAGGGAAGCCTTGTCATTCATTAACAACTAGTATTTAAAGAGAGAGTCTGGGTTGACCATCTCTTCTCAGCCTAGTTGTTGACCATCTCATCTCAGCCTAGCCTAGAGCACAGGTATATACAGGTAAAATATTTAATTACAACAGAAGTTTCAGACACACACATAAAGTAAATGCAAGCACAATCCATCATCTTGCTGAGGTCCATTCACAGTCCCTTAAGGAAGATGGCAGTCATCAGTTGACTAAACATTCTCTTATGCTAGGAAGTCACATGTTTGACACACACACTTTCTCCTCATTTACTGATTGTTTTTTGAACCTCACTTGGTTGATAGATGTGGGCCATGTCAGATTCTTCAGCCAACTAATATCTTAACTCAAACTGTACAGGGGTGTGTGTATGTGTGTACAACATCTGTCTTCGACTAATAGAACTATGACATGGTTACTCATCATAGAAGCGAAGAGCAAATAATAGCTGGCCAACCGTTGACCCTCCGACTGAAAGGCAGGATCAACCCAGTGGATGGAATTAGTTAGATTGCCCCGTGTCACCTTGTTTGGATTTACTGCTGCTTCAAGAAAATGACAGGGATTGTTTTCATTACTCTGATCTTTGGCTTTGGCTCCAGTGAACGTCAGAGAGCAGTGGCCAGATGCAGAGCTGCTCTGCATTGATCTCCCCGTCTAGGTGGGTATCTGTAGTGTATCAGCCACTGTATCAGCAGCCCCTTCTCCCCCAGGGTGGGGGGTAGGGGAGAGAGTCATCCATGCTATACAGCCGGCGCCCTGACATTTCCATGGAGTTCAAAGCCCAAGTTCGCTTGGTGCTGACATTTTGGATTAACTGGTTGACTGGAACGCCTGCTTCTTTCTATACACTGTGAAATTTCTAAACGGCAGCAGCCAAGGGCTTAAAATGGCCGACAGACCCCCAGCTGGCAGCAATTAAGTGCACCGCGGCCCTTGGGCTAAACAAAGGTTTGTGGAGGCAGAGCTGCTCCCTTTGCACTACGCCAGCTCCCGCTGTAAGCTCTCTTCTGTGTGAAGTTTGTCATGAAAGACACCATCCCCTCATGAGAGGTGAGCTGGTGGAGTTGTGCCACCTCTTGTTGAATGACTCATTAACCCCAGGATGGTGGTACCAGGACGCTGCCCAAGAGGCACCACGTCTGGTCAGCAAAGGTGATGGTGAACGGGGAAGCCAGAGGACAGTTCGAGGACATCCCAGCCCTGATGGGCAGAAGCAGCCCGGAGGCTGATCTTTCTGCTCAGGCCCCTGTGGGCAGCCTCCACATCTGCGCCTCTTTTCTTAATGGAATCCCTTATGCTATAGGTTGAAAGGGGAAGATGGGCATGAGAAAACAGGATGCTATTTGAAACCCATTCAAGCAGCAAAAAAATGGTAGAAGCTAGACCAGTGCTATCTAATACACCATTTAAATTTGAGTACATTTAAATGAAAAAGTTTAAATTCCACTCCTCAGTCACACTGGCCAGACTTCAAATATCAGTGGCCACACGTGGCCAGTGGCTGTGTGCTAGGTAGTGCTGTCCGGGACAGTACCAAGTGCTGGAAGGATACAGGTGACTAGGCTCTCTGAAACGCATTGCTGGTGGGAGCATACATTGCTTCAGCCTCTCTGAAAGCAGTTTGAATTATCTTGTTAACTGAACATTCATGCCCTGTGGTCCAGCAAACAGCTCCTAAGCATGTTCCCAAAGAAACTTGCCGAGGTTCACCAGGAGACAGGTATAGGAATGTACACAGCAGCATTGTTTGTAGTAGCAAAACCTGGAAATACTCCATGTGCCATCAACAGGAAGCTGGATGAATGGTGGTGTATTCATGCAGTGGAATAATTGTAAGCCAGTACAATAACTGAATTACAGCTGCACACAGAAGAATGATTGGGTCTTAGCAATAGCACTTCAAGGAGGAAGAAGTAAGTCTGCACACATAAAAAGGTAGTGCCATCCTTTTTCAGAAGCCCCAAACAATGAGAACCAGAAAAAGTAACAAGACTATACCAGAACATACTGTAAAATATGGTAAGACTCCGTGCAGAAGGAAAGTAAAGGAATGGTAAGTGCAAGATAGAGAGTAGTGGCTATCTCAGATAGAAGAGGAAAAGGAGAGAGGAATGGGGAGGGGGAGGGGAGGGAGAGGACCACACAGATGGATTCAAGTTATGGTCAAACAATGGGGTTTTCGCACAAGGGATAGTGGTTTCACAGATGTTTATTATGTCATTTAAAATAAATAAAAGGCCAATGATGATAGTGGGCCCTAAATGGAGGATAATGATGCGCCTAGTCCAGAAGTCCAGTTTGAAACAAAAAGAATGGAGTCCTTTCCTTCCAGATGCTAATAGGCTCATGGGAACATACAGGCAAGTGACAAGAACAGTGACTTAACAGTGGTTTTTTTGAACACCACTGAAGAACTGTGGAAGGAGGTTCCTGACATTATACAGGAGGCAGTGATCAAAACCATCCCCAAGATAAAAAAATGCAAAAAGGCAAAATGATTGTCTGAGGAAGCCTTACAAATAGCTGAGAAAAGAAGGAGAAGCAAAAGACAAAGGAGAAAATGAAAGATACATCCATCTGAATGTAGAGTTCCAAAGAACAGCAAGGAGAGATACGAAAGCCTTCCTAAGTGATCAATGCAAAGAAATAGAGGAAAACAATAGAATGGGAAAGACTAGAGATCTCTAGAAAATTAGAGATACCAAGGAAACATTTCATGCAAAGATGGGCACAATAAAAGACAGAAACGGTATGGACCTAATAGAAGCAGAAGATATTAAGAAGACGTGGCAAGAATACACAGAAGAACTATGCAAAAAAGATCTTCATGGCCTAGATAACCACGATGTTGTGATCATTCACCTAGAGCCAGACATCCTGGAGTGTGAGGTCAAGTGGGCCTTAGGAAGGAATTGCAGATGAGCTATTTCAAATCCTAAAAGGTGATGCTGTGAAAGTGCTGCACTCAATATGCCAGCAAATTTGGAAAACTCAGCAATGGCCACAGGACTGGAAAAGGTAAATTTTCATTCCAATCCCAAAGAAAGACAATGCCAAATAGCATAGTTGCACTCATCTCACATGCTAGCAAAGTAATGCTCAAAATTCTCCAAGCTAAGCTTCAACAGTATGTGAACTTCCAGATGCTCAAACTGGATTTAGAAAAGGCAGAGGAACCAGAGATCAAATTGCCAACATCCATTGGATCATCAAAAAAGCGAGAGTTCCAGAAAAATATCCACTTCTGCTTCATTGACTATGCTAAATCCTTTGTGTGGATCACAACTGTGGAAAATTCTTCAAGAGATGGGAATACCAGACCACCGTACCTTCCTCCTGTGATCTGTATGCAGGCCAGGAAGCAACAGTTAGAACTGGACATGGAACAACAGACTGGTTCCAAATTGGTCAAGGCTGTATGTTTTCACCGTGCTTATTTAACTTATATGCAGAGTACATCATGTGAAATGCTGGGCTGAATGAAGCATAAGCTGAAATCAGGATTGCTGGGAGAAATATCAATTACCCCAGATATGCAGATGACACCACCCTTATGGCAAAAAGTGAAGAGAAACTGAAGAGATTCTTGATGAAAGTGAAAGAGGAGAGTGAAAAAGTTGGCTTAAAACTCAACATTCAAAAAACAAAGATCATTCATCTAGTCCCATCACTTCATGGCAAATCAATGGGGAAATAATGGAAACAGACTTTATTTTGGGGGGGCTCCAAAATCACTGCAGGTGGTGACTGCAGCCATGAAATTAAAAGACGCTTGCCCCTTGGAAGAAAAACTATGACAAATCTAAACAGCATATTAAAAAACAGAGACATTACTTTGCTGACAAAGGTGCATCTAGTCAAAGCTACAGTTTTTCCAGTGGTCGTGTATAGTTGTGAGAGTTGGACTATAAAAAAAGCTGAGTGCCACAGAATTGATGCTTTTGAACTGTGGTGTTGGAGAAGACTCTTGAGAGTCCCTTGGACTGTGGAGTTCAAGCCAGTCCATTCTAAAGGAAATAAGTCCTGAATATTCACTGGAAGGACTGATGCTGAAGCTGAAACTCCAGTACTTTGGCTACCTAAAAACTGACTCATTTGAAAAGACCCTGATCTGGGAAAGATTGAAGGCAGGAGGAGAAGGGGACAACAGAGGATGAGATGGTTGGGTATCATCACTGACTAAATGGACATGAGTTTGAGGAGGCTCCAGGAGTTGGTAATGGACAGGGAAGCCTGGAGTCACAAAGAGTCAGACATGACTGAACGACTGAACTGAACTGAGCTGTATTCCTGAATCCTGGAGTGAACAGATTTAGAATTGTGCCATGCACAGCCCTGGTCTCAAAAGCTATACTTGAATTTTTAGTGCCATGGTCAATATATGAAGAAAGCAGTTCCTATAACACACAAGGGCCTGCACTGAAGAATGTCTCTTTAAACTTTCTGTTGGCTAAAGTCTGGAACTAAATTTGTTCACATGCAAATGGTTTTAACTCCTGCACTCCCCAGCCTCCCAACTTGGACCTTAGGAGGTTAACACTTTAGTTAAGTTTCAGAAAAGTAGGAATCCTTTCTCGCCTACCAGCAGTGATAAGGAAGTAGGGGACTGTGGGAAGAATTCCTTTAATCCATCTCTGTTTCTAGTCAGTGTATGTCTAGATCACCCCTTCTGAAAGGGACCTTCATAAGACCACAAGGATGACTTCTTGTCCTCTGACGGCAAAGTTGAGCTCCCCCCTGTGTCTGCGTGCACAGTGAGCCTTGATGCCACAGCAAGCAGCTCCAGGCAGCAGGATCTGAACACTCCCTCCAGCCATCCCTTGGTGTTTGGTTGATCACGGAGTGAGGACCTTGGAAATGGGAAGATAGTTTGCAGCCTGTTGGGGAGACAGATAAGAAAACTTAACAAACGGGCAACACATACCCATGAGGGAACAACTCTGGCATTCGGGTGGGTTTAGAGTTCGAAAGTTAGAAGATAACGCACTGGGCGTAGAGGGAAGAATGGATCACAGAACTCTGGGGAAGGTGTGGAGGGAGACTACCGGGTCAAGACCATCTGTAGGCACCAGAGAGCTATTTGGTGACAATAGAGGGCCACTTACTTACATTCACAACTGTTCTCTGGTCGTTATTTATAGGATGTGGTTCTCAGGAGCGCAGATCCAGAAACGGGCCACCTCTCCTTGCCTGCTCTGGCTTCTTGGATCTCACCCGAGGAGGGCAGGACTCTCACTGAGTTTTCTCCTCCTTGGTGGCATGTTTTCCCCCCGCCTTGGGTACTCATGAAAAGATGGTTTCTTCTAAGGAAAACGTGTGTCAACCGAGATGTTACTGTCATGTCTCTGCCTTCATGCGCCTTCTTTGTTTTGACTAGTTGACTGGCCAGACACACCCTTGACCTTTCCCTTAGGAAGTTGGAATTTGAGCTGATTCATATTTTGCTTTAATTTTGTTGGCTTTTAAAGCTCAGCATTCATGGTCTGTAATCTCTTCAGCAACGTTTGCATATCACCTCTTGTTTTTAGCTCAGTAGTCAAAGTGGCCTTTGTACCTCTTCCCACTCCCACCTCCGAATGCCTTCGTCTGTTCAGCTAATACTACTGCTTCTCTACCATGAACCCAGTAATGAAACAAAATCCCTCCTCTCATGGAGCTTACATTTCAGGTGGAGAGCCAAGCAATAAGCAAATATTTTTATTTAAGTGGGATGTGAAGCAAATGTAATTTGAGCTCATGGCCAACTTAACCTGATTGGTTTTTGAAACAACTTGCTGTGAGGAGAAGGACAGGAGTGGAAACAGAAAGAATAACTTAGAAAACTACTGGAGCAATCCATTCCAAATCCAGAGATTTCTTTATCAGTTACAAGAATGATAGAGAAAGAGCGAAATTTGGGGCACATGTGAAAGTCGAGCCTTCGAACCTCCCAGTAGATCCGGGAGGACTTGAGGAAAGTTGAGCCTTTGAACCTCCCAGTATATCTGGAAGGACATAGGGAGAGGAGTCAGGATGCAGCCTTACATTAACAGACATAGAGGAGCAGGCCTGGGCAGGCCTCCTGAGGGCCTCTGGGCCTCAGCCATGGCACCCAAGCCTCTTCCAGGAGCTTCAGGGGTGATAGGATAGTAACCCTGCCTTGAAGAAAAGATATGTTTTTAGCCTGTCCTAGACAGTGTTTGAAATGACAGTAGATATTTCACTGGACCAGGAGATAAGAACAGAACTCAGCTACCTGGAAAAGCACGCCACACTCCTTCTGCTGGTTTCTCTCCCACACAGTGTTTTGCCAGCATCCTTACAACAGCCGTTGTCAGGCTTCTCTAGAGGGGTTAATGGCAGCCCTCTCTGCTGCCCTCCATATTTTCAGTCAGTTGCATGCTCAGTCACTCAGTTTGTGTGTGCCTCTTTGTGACCCCATGGAGTGCAGCCTGCCAAGGTCCTCTGTCCATGGGATTTTCCAGGCAAGGATACTGGAGAGGGTTGCCATTTCCTTCTCCAGGGAATCTTCCTGACCCAGGGATCGAACCCTCGTCCCCTGTGTTTACTTCATTGGCAGGCAGATTGTTTACCACTGAGTCACCTGGGAAGCCTCCTTCAGTCAGTGGTTGGGATCTAAATAGCCAGTGGTGGGCCTCAGCCTTAAAGAAGAAATTGAGACTGTGCACAGCAGAAGTATGTGAATATATCCTATAAATAAAATTGGGTGTTTTTTAAAATTTTTTTACCCATTCCCTTGGTGCAGATGATCAGAACTTCTTTTTAGTCTCACTTGGAGAACACAATTAGTAGTAGTATTCTTGGGGCATCCTTTTAACTGAACTTTTTATAAAATTCATCACTGGATTTCTGGTTTCCAAGCCCAAATCAAGCATTACTCAGGTATGGAGCTTGAGATCATGTGGCCTGGTAGGAGGGATGTTTACTTGGGCGCAGGAGGGCTTTGAGTTGTCCCATCTTTACATCTCACCCATGGTGTGGGCTGTGGCAAATTTCTATTTCTGTCCCTGTTTTTTTACCCTGATTTGCTCACCAGGCACTTTCCTGTCCCTGCAAGTAAGTCTCTTTTAGTTCATTATTCAGGAGTGGCAAGCCTCGGCCTCTCATTTAGATGTGTCTAAAGAGGGGTGTTTTGCTTCACTGGAATCCAGGAACAAATAATGAAAAGTACACCAAGTACAAGGCCGAGGACAGACCAGGCACACTCTTATCAGTCATCTGAAATATGCACAGCCTTTCCAAGACAAATATGGACTCCTGTTTCTAGGAAAACACCAGAAAGTACTTATCAATTACCCTGTATATGGTTTGTGGAAAAAGACAATACCAGCCTACCCCGAAAGCCATAGCAAAGCAGATTCCTCTGGGCAACCAACAGCTGAAGACCATGAGTTAGAGCCCAGCCTGTGGCCTGGGACTGGTCCACGGAGCCTCTCTCCCCACTCCTGTGATGCCCATGTCCCTCCCCTGACACCAGGCATCTGAGCTCCTCCTGGAAGATGAGGAGCCTGGTGTGTTCTCACTCACGGCCAAAGCTTCTCGCTCTTCTTCCTGACCTTTTCCAAGTCCAGAGTTGTCTCTCCAGGAGAGATCCCTAGAAAAATAGAGGGTGAACCAGTAGAAGTTCAATAATAATAGCAGTGACAAGAGTCACCGTTAGTGGATAGCCCACAGTGTCCAGCCCAGTCTTGATGGGCGTAGTTTTGTTTGATCCTTGCAGCCATCCTGCAAGGTAGGCACTGCCCTCCTGTTTTACAGAGAGAACTAGAACTGAGGGTTGAGGAAGTGAGCTGACTTGCCCATGATCACATGTCTAGGAAATGGCAACGGTGAAGTTCTTGTTCAAAACTGGAGATTTTAACCACTTTCTTCAAGTGTGTTCACAGGGGATACTGAATGTGGGTTTAATGCTGGTCAGCAGATTTAGAGCATGTCCTCTATGAAGTTGCATTTTCATCTTAGACGAGGAAGGAAGGGAAGTCATTTTAGCATTAACATGTAACCTCTTTGTTTTTCTGTCCACCTTCCCACCTTAGGACTCAAGCACAGAGGGTACGGAAGCCACGCTGCTGCACAGGGCCCCAGGGCCTGCTTCCCCGCTACTCGGAGAGCCAGGCAGAGGGCCAGGAGCAGCTCTTCAAACTAACAGACAACATACAAGATGAATTGTGAGTTGCATCCGTGGGAAACCAGCCCTTTTGGTTCCCCAGGTCATCTTCTCTGTGTCTAAGAAGTTTCTGTCCATTTCTGAGTGTCATCATGACTCTGAGGCCTGGGAACTGGTCAGAGATTCCTTGGCCCTGATGGGTTTTTGTTTTGTTTTGTTTTCCTGCCACGCCAGACAGCATGTGGGATCCTAGTTCCCCAACCAGGGATTGAACCCATGCCCCCTGCATTGAAACAAGGAGTCCTAGTCCCTGAACTGCCGGGAAAGTCCCAAGCCCAGATGTTTTATACATTTAGATGTGACAGTGGTTCTCAAACTGAATTCCACAGCAGGACCTTAGTGTTGGCATTCTCTTTCTAATTAGTTCAAAGAGAGAAGAGAAAATGTTCTCAATCCAAAGATGTTTTTTTTGTCCTGTAAAATTTTCCTAAACTTTGGTGTGCTGTTGTTGGCGGAAGAATGCTAGTTAAAACAGAGTAACAAATAACAACCAACCAGTAGCTGAAAATTTTGGAAATGCAACGTTCTTAAGGTTGTTTTGCTACTCTTGAATGTGGAGCCTTATATACTTAGGATCTTGTTATACTTTCAGTTAGTGAAGTTTTCTTAATTGATATGATTATTGTTGTTGTTGTGGAGTCGCTAACTCATATCTGACTCTTTGCGACCCTGTGGACTGCAGCACACCAGGCTCCTCTGTCCTCCACTGTCTCCTGGAGTTTGCTCAAACTCATGTCCATTGAGTCAGTGATGCTGTCTCACCATCTCATCCTCTGTCGTCCCCTTCTCCTCTTACCCTCAATCTTTCCCAGTATCAGGGTCTTTTCCAATGAGTCAGCTCTTCACGTTAGGTGGCCGAAGTATTAGAGTTTCAGCTTCAGCCTCAGTCCTTCCAATGAATATTCAGGATTGATTTCCTTTAGGATTGACTGGTTTGATCTCCTTGTATTCCAAGGGACTCTCAAGAGACTTCTCCAGTTGATATGATAGAATTCAGTATATCACTATTTTGCAGTATTCTTCAGAGACCCCTTTAACATAAAATGCTCTGTAACCTAAAAAGATAGTAGAATCACCAGTCCAAAGAAAGCAGTTAGTTCTGCCCTAATAAGTAGCAAAATGCTAGTTTAATTTCTTTGAATGCTTATTTATCTCAGGATAAACAATGTCAGGAGGGTTTAGAGGACCATGAGGGATTTTTTTTTTTTTTTTTGGTTGGTGAAAGGGTATCTGAAGTAGAGGTTAGCTCTTCAAAGAGCCTTCAGTGTCATTGTTACCGATGTGTTAAGCTGACTTCATTTCATAGTTTTGTAGCAGTATTTGAATGGGAATGTTGAAAGTCAAATCCAGAATTCATGTTTTGCTTACTGCAGAGGAGGGCATCTTCCTGGATGTGGTTTCTTATAACTCAAACTCCTTTTGTTACTGGAAGGTCTCTCAGTGATGGAGATATATGACATTATGGTAGTCAGCTCAGGCTGCCAAAAACCAAATACCACAGACCGAGTGGCTTAAACAACAGAAAGTTGTTTGTCATAGTATTGAGGCTGGGAAGTCCAAGATCAAGCTGCCAACTGATTTGGTTCCTGGTGAAGACTATCTTTCCAGCTTGCAGATGGCCACCTTCTGGCTGTGTCCTCATATGGCAGAGAAAGGCTGAGCCAGATCTCTGGTGTCTCCTATAAAGACACTAATCATAGAGAATCAGGGCCCCACCCTTATGACCTCATTAAAAAAAAAAAGAACCTTTATTTTTTTAATTATTTATTTTAATTGGAGGATAATTACTTTACAATATTGTGATGGATTTTGCCATACATTAATTTGAATCGGCCACGAGTATACATGTGTCACCCCCATCCTGAATCCCCCTTCCATCACCCTCCCCACCCTATCCCTCTGGGTTGTCCTAGAGCACCAGCTTTGGGTGCCCTGCTTCATGCATTGAACTCACACTGGTCATCTGTTTTACATATGATAATGTATATGTTTCAATGCTATTCTCTAGATCATCCCACCCTTGCCTTCTCCCACTGAGTCCAAAAGTCTGTTCTTTACATCTGTGTCTCCTTGCTGCCCTGCATGTAGAATCGTCATTACCATCTTCCTAAATTCCATGCATATGCATTAATATACAGCATTTGTCTGTCTCTTTTTGACTTACTTCACTGTATAATAGGCTGCATTTTTATCTGCCTCATTAGAACTGACTCAAATGTGTTCCTTTTTATAACTGAGTAATATTCCATCGTGTATATATGCCACAACTTCCTTATCCATTCATCTGCTCATGAACATCTAGGTCGCTTCCATGTCCTGGCTATTGTAAATAGTGCTACTATGAACATTGGGGTACATGTGTCTCTTTCAATTCTAGTTTCCTTGGGGTGTATGCCCAGCAGTGGGATTGCTGGGCCTTATGACTTCATTTAACCTTCATTCCTCCTGTGCTCCATACAGTCACACTGGGGTGAGGTCGTCAACATGGGAACTTGGTGGGGTTATAATTCTGTCTATAGCATACATCTCTCTGCTCTTTTAGTCTAGCCTCAGCTCTGGCCATCATGCCAATAGCCAAAATCCCCCTTGTTTCACTCCAGAAAGAACTTTATATTTCTGTCCTCCTTGGGTGAGGATCTGGTGCCGTCACTGCCCTTTATACACTTTACTGGTGGAACTTTTGACCTTTGGATTGGAGGCTCAGAGAGTTATTCCTCAGGTCTAGTGAGACATGGTGCAGAGTCTACTAGCGTGGTGGCCCCATGAAGGCCTCAGTTTCTGTCTGATCCATTCACTGAAGAATCCTCAGTACGCAGAACAGTAGATGGCACATATTAGGCACTCAACAGATACTTACTGAATGAGTGAGAGTTGGATGGTTATTGTACATTGTGCTTTTAATTTTCTCTCCCGCTCACCCTTCCTTGGGCTTCCCTGATAGCCCAATTGGTTAAGAATATGCCTGCAATGCAGGAGACCCTGGTTCAATTCTGGATCAGGAAGATCTGCTGGAGAAGGGATAGGCTAACCACTCCAGTATTTCTGGGCTTCCCTTGTAGCTCAGCTGGTAAAGAATCCACCTGCAATGTGAGAGACCTGGGTTCGATCCCTGGGTTGGGAAGATCCCCTGGAGAAGGGAAAGTCTACCCACTCCAATATTCTGGTCTAGAAAATTCCATGGGCCTTTTGGGGGTCCCAGAGAGTGGGACACAACTGAGCGACTTTCACTTTCATTCACCCTTCCTCAAGTCAAACCGTATCTAGTCCTCATGAAATTCAGTTTCAATACAATGGCATATACCAGAAACATGGAGAAATTGTGTAGCATGGCTAACATAGGGTTGCTCCCAGTGAAATACAAGCATTGAGCACAGAGCCATGGAAAACTGGAAGCTGGAATCAAAATGAAGTCAGTAAAACAGATTTCATGAAACTCGGAATTCATAAGAACTCAGAGAAGATGTTGGCATGAATGACTTCTGACTCTTAAGATGAAAACCATGTGTTGCTACCCTAGTTTGTGTTAAATCTTGCTCATGTACGCTGGAGGAGCAATGTAACTGTAGTCTTCCGCAGTGTACAAGGCAGTAGTCATCGGGAAACCTGGCACATATTTCTCCGAAGTGTCCTCAGTGGTCAGGCTGGGTCATCACGTTGGAGGCATCACTTTGCAAGAAAGGGTTTTCAAGAAAAGCACAGGAGCGCCATAATACACCTCTGACTTTTATCCTAGATCCTAATTAAAAACATGCTTAAAGACCTAATTATTTGCATATTTTCCTCCAGAGTTAACCCCTTAAAAGGGTCTTTAATACCTTGCTCTACTGTTCTAACTAAATGTTTCCACATTTTTTTCCAGTTAGACTCACTGTTTCACTTCTGGAAAATATTGAGTAATTACTTCCCGATGCCATGAAAACCCCACAGAGTCCACAGTGCTATTGTTACTTCAGCTTTATTCTCCCAGATCAAGTTGCACTTAATTTTTTATTTTATTCAATTAATTAGTATTAAAAGGATAGTTGCTGACATGTGATTTAAGGTCTGGTACACTGTAAAGGCTTGAGTTTCTAATGAACCCAGTATTAACTCTGATATGTTGCAAAATTGCCATCACTCTCCATTTTTCTTAATTTTGGTTCTGAAATCAGATTCTGGGTTAAAATGATGGTAAAGGGTTCTATCAGATTACATTAATTTTTCTCTAACTGGTGTCTAGTGTACAGCCAGACACCTCATTTTCTTTTTTTTTTTTTCACTTTCTGTGAGTCTGTAGTTCCTTTCTTTTCTTTCTTTTTTTTTTTTAATTTTCTTTACTTTATTGTGTTGGTTTTGCCATACAATGACATGAAACCACCATGGGTTTACATATGCTCCCCCTCCAGAACCTCCCTCCCAATTCCCTCCCCCTGGGACATCTCGGTGCACCAGCCCCGAGGCTGGCGATTGATTTCACATATGATAATTAACATGTTTCAATGCCATTCTCCCATATCATCCCACTCTTGCCCTCTTCCACAGAGTCCACGAGTAATGAATAATATCTTAAAAAGAAAAACTCACAAATATTATTTCCTAAAACTACATTTAAAAAAATACAATCAAGTTGTCAAATAAACTCAAGAAAATAGTATGTGAGGGCAGCTACTCAGTTTTTGGAAAAGGTAAAGAACTACCCTAGTGTTTACATTGCTAGTATGTAATCTGGTCTGTGATAATGTATTGGAAATAAAATAGGTACTTTTTTCTTTTTCTTTTAATGAAAATGAGGTGTTCTATACATGGATCCATGATCCAAAAATGTTAAGAACTCCTGTTCTGATTAGGAGCCTTTCTAGATGTTTGAAATTTTTAATTATTCAAAATTAATAATTATTTGAGTGTCAGTAGGTTGCACAGAGGTAAAGAATCCGCCTGCCAATGCAGGATACACAGGTTCCATCCCTGGGTTGGGAAGATCCCCTGGAGAAGGAAATGGCAACCCACTCCAATTATTCTTGCCTGGAAAAACCCATGCATGGACAGAGGAGCCTGGCAGGCTGCAGTCCATGGGGTCGCAAATAGTTGGACATGATTGAGCACAACACAACACATGTGTTCCATAAACGTTAAGAGCTCCTGTTCTAATTAGAAATTAGGAGCCTTTCTAGATGTTTGACATTTTTAATTATTCAAAATTATTCTTTATTTTTTAGTATTGTGACTGTGCTAACAAAAAGAGTCCTTGTCCTTTAGAGAAATACACATGTTTATTTACAGAGAAGAGGAAAAGGAATGAATTAACAGCAACAACTAAGCATCCTCAAGGAGCAGCTAGACCTGGGAAGTGGCTCCAAATGACAAGGTTCCTGTATGTGACCTTGAACGTGTTGCTTGTCTTTGGGGGAAACTTGAAAGTCACGCACAGAAGGTCCCTTGAGTCTAGGCAGCATCTTGGAGGCTCTCCCTGTGTCGCTGGGCTACTTGATCTCAGCTGAGCCAGGCTGCTCCCTTGTCTCTTTGGATTGTGCACTCAATTCTGTTTGTCTGCTCCTCCTCTTTTTGTTTTCTCACTCTTTACTGAGATTTTTTTTTTAATACAAGAAAGTATAAAAAGGAAAACAAAAATAGCATATAAACCCACTAGCCAGATTAGTCCTTCCTCTTTTTGATGAAATAAACTCATGTACACAGTTATTAGCAAATTCAAAGAGTACAGAAAAAAATCAATAAAATTCTTTCTTGCCCCCTTTGTAATGCATACTGTGATATTTGATATATACTCTTCTTAAAAAACTGCATATAGAAATAGGAGTCAGAACTTTTTTTATCTGAGCACAGGTTATACTGTTTATTCTAATAGCATATAATTATAAATAAAAACCATAAAGTAATATGCTGCTGCTAAGTCACTTCAGTTGTGTCCAACTCTGTGCGACCCCATAGATGGCAGCCCACCAGGCTCCCCCATCCCTGGAATTCTCCAGGCAAGAACACTGGAGTGGGTTGCCATTTCCTTCTCCAGTGCATGAAAGTGAAAAGTGAAAGGGAAGTTGCTCAGTTGTGTCAGACTCCTAGTGACCCCATGGACTGCAGCGTACCAGGCTCCTCCATCCATGGGATTTTTCAGGCAAGAGAACTGGAGTGGGTTGCCATTGCCTTCTCCAAAGTAATATATGTACTCTCAAAAATGAAAAGATCAGACTTTTTGAGGAGTGGGATAGAATTCATTGCTTGCATTTTCTAAACCAAGAAATAATCTGTCAATAATCATTGACACTCCTGGAATAAGACAGCTCCCAACTCTTCTGATTGTGAAATGACTATAGAGCATGGAAAATACAGATATATAAATATTAATAGAGTTGATAAAACAAAAACAAACAAAACCCCAAGAAAGTGGGGAAAAAAAGAAAGAAAATTGGTTGAAAAGGGTAATTGAATCAAAAGGCAAATTTCTCTCCTTCTAAGGAGCAATCAATTGGTCCTGAACCTCTTTCCCTGTGGCCTCTTAGAGGGACACACATTTCTCCAACCTGCCGATGAGAGGACTTGTAGACTCTCAAGGGGACCTTCTCCACAGGATTGGGATAACTTGGCATCTGTTGTCAACGGAAGAAAGAAATAACACCAGCCACCCTGACTGGGCATGTAGAGCGGTTCTGGTCATCACGGTGGCCCCTTGGAGGAGCTGTGGTGATCCTCGCTCTACACATGACAGCAGGCAGCTCTGAGCCAAGCCTTGTGGCTGGAGACAGGCAGAGCCAGCTGTCACCGAGGATCGTCCGGTCCCAATGGCACACTGGCCATCGAACTTGGAAACGACATCACTACCTGCCACGGAGTGAGAAGGCTGAAGCTGTTGTTGACAGCGACTTTGGTGTTTGTGGTTTGGGATACTGTTCATCATAGCAGAGCTGCTTCTGCAGTGCTGAACCTTGCTGGGCTCGACCACTATTAGAGCCCGTCGTCTTGGAGAATGGTGTAAGCCATGTGTCACCGCCTTCCTTTCTCTGAGAAGAAACTTTTTGAAGTTGGTCCCAAGGTCAAAACATCCTCTTTGTCTCCTGAAAGGAGAGTTACAAGTGAAACTTTAAACCAAAGTCTAAAGATCCTGATTTTTTTTTATATAATCATTCCTAGTGTCCACAGAATACCAGATGTCTTCTCTGGTTCTCCGTATTTGTAGGGTACGGCTTACCCCAAGGCTGTGTGTCTCTGGCCACGGTTTTTCACCCTCCCTCCTTCCAAGTTAATAACAGGTCAGAGGGTAGGAGGACACACTCAGGAACCACCTGAGGCCACATGGCTTTCCTTCCCACGTCATCCCACAATGGTTTGTAATGGCCACCCATTCGTGGGCCAAGAGCAGCCTCCGTGGAGCCAGGGGAGTGCGAGTGTGTCTGGACTTGGCTTGTGTGAGGCCTTAGCCTCTCAAGTGACACAAAGGAAAGGAGCTCAGGCCTTCTGCAGGGGACAGCCAGGCAGGGAGGGGGGTGCCATGCTGTGACAAGTGACAGGAGGTGAATGGGATGAGAAGTGCTGGGAGTACCCATGGGTTCAGCTTCTCTTGTCCCATTGAGTTTGGGTTCCTCTCTCTCCGTGACAGATTTGGGGTTGGTCTCCCTTACAGGAGGAGACCCATAATCTGGAGCTCAGTTTTAATTATTCTTTGTTGTGGTTTCTAGATTTTGTGTGTGTGTGTCTGTGTTAATGTATGCTATTATGATGGAACCCACAGCGTTAGTTGTTGGTTGTGAAAGTTCCAGGGAAACGTTGAGAGGAAAATGGAAGGAAAGATGGCTGTTGGCTAAGTCGGTCTTCCAGGTTCTTGCTCAGACCGAGGGCTGTGACCCTGGCACGCCAGCTGAGTCCCCCACTGCCTCCCTCTCCCCGCCTCTCAGTTATACCCGTGGCTCCAATCTGCTTTTGGTTTGAAAAGACTAGAACATGTCATGTAAACGTCCAGAACTTACTGTATGTATTAGCTTCAGGGTATGAATGGGCTCCTGGGCTCAAAGAAGAGAGATATGTGAGGATTTACAAACCGTTTCCCTCCCCTCATGTTTCTCTAATGGACATGAATTCTTTTGACCTTGAATTTTGGCCATGGATTTACTGACTTTGTGGTGGAAGCTGGCTGGTAGCATCATCTCTCTCAGGTGAAGAAATTGAGCCACAAAGACAGCAGCTGGCTCTGCGGGAGCCTCCCTACCCAGTGGGTCTCCCTGCCCACTCAGCATGTGTCCCCTCCACCGTATGGGGTGGCTCTGAGTCAAGCATCCCAGCTCAGAGCCACCCTTCCTCCTCCCTTCCACCCAGAAGTCGTGCTGGCAGGACAGAGGACTTGCACCATCTGCGGCCTCTTAGAAGGGAGTCTGTTTTAAAGAGGCCCACTATGGAAAGGGCTCTAATAATGTCAGCAACCCAGGTGAGGGGTATCAGAGCAGCTGCCCCGATGGAAAGTCCTCAGCCCTCTTAGAGGCTGTGCGTAAATGTCAGCATCAGCAGGTACCAAACGGGAGAGGGGAGGTGCAGACTATGGGACGGAAGCTTTGCCTCCTATGCTGGACCAGAGGAAAGTTAACAGTCCTCAACTGGATTTCTAATGCTCATCCTGCCCTCACCCTAATCATGGTGGCTGACTCTGGGGAGCTCCCTTGAGAACCTGTTACAGCCTCAGTTGCCAGGTGCCCAGCCCACCCATGCTCAGAATCCCTGGGCCATTTTCGGTTTTTAAACTAGTTTCCTGGCAAGTTCCAGCCAGCCCTCAATCCTTCCTTTCTGTGCCAGGAAGCTTTTTTCATCTCTGTCTCTTTCTCTCACCTTGTCTTCCGCTGGACCAGCTGTCTGAGATTTCACTCAGCCTCTTTAAGTAGTGCTGCTGCCCCCTGGACACCATCCGAGCCTGGGATGTGGGAAATTCTTTGCTGAGTGGCCTGAACACCAAAAGCTGCTGGGTATTTCTCCTTTTGGCATTGAGACTTTACAAGTCTACATTCTTGGCATTGCCAACCAGTCAGAATAGAACAATAAACCCCAATTTTTTTGTCATGTGAGGCTGTAATTAAAATGGCAACTGGAACCAGGCAGAATTTTACTGAGTGCTAAGGCGGTGGCCAACTCAGTGGTGGGTGCTCAGGGAGACATGGGAAGGAGGGGGGGACTTTAAGAATACATCACCTTAGCCAGAGAGCTGAATACTTATCCAGGACCCACAATGAGAACAAACCAGCGCCTAGCAGTGCTCTTGAAGGTAAGCAAGGAAGCATTCAAAAGTGGGGGTGGGGTTGAGTGTTTCTGGGGAAGCTTCAGAGAGAAGTTGGAACTCATGAATCCTCAGGCTTGAGGAGGAGGTAGAAGGGCTGAGGACTGAGGTATGTTCAGAGTGGGGGGCTCTTTGAGCCCAGAGGTGAGCGGGGTCCTGGAGCCAACTTGGGATGGAGAGAGAACCAGCCTGTCCAGCTGTGGGCAGGCTTGCTCTGTCCCGTCAAAGTTTGGCGACTGCTGACCCCAGAACAAAGCCATCCTGGGACCCTGTCCTAGAGCCGTTCCAGGGGAGCTGTGGCTCCAAGCAACTGTGATGTGGCGATTCCTCTCAGGACATCAGGTCCCAGAGGGCCAGGGCCTGACAGCCAGCCTGTCGTCAGCTCTTAGTATTCCTGCCGTCTTTCCCTGTCCCCCAACGTGGCTGCTCCATTGTGGAAGGCTGTCACAAGAAGCCGTGGAGGCAGCCAGGCCTGGGAGGGCTGTCACAGCCGTTTCCAAGGGTCACTGCTCTTCATTGTAGCCCAGCTGAGAGCTTTGATGCGCATAAATTCCCACTTTAAATCTGCGGCTCCAGGGAAGAAGAGATTTCTTTTATTTTTTTTTCCTGAGTGGCTCTGAAGCCTCTAGAATTGATGACTGAGAGTTATGAAAATCAGGATTATAGCTTTCCCTGAGAAAGCACACTTCCTAACAACGTGGAGTTCTGAGAACACGGCGGTAGTCTCACCAGTCAGTTCCCTGTCTCTCAAGGTGTTGAGCTGAGGCCTGGTGACCTCGTTTTAAAACCAAGACAAAAAGGAAGTAGACGTAGATGTGCGGATAGAGAAGGCATGGCATCCTCTGAGGTGTCCAGTTTGGTGACCCATTTAATCCCACTCCCCACTTCCACCTCCATCAACCCTGCCCCTCCCTCACCCTGCCTTCACAGTGAAGCTTCTCAGCTGCTATTTCATCAACAGACCTTTCAAAGCATTGTGTTTTCTTCCTCTCTTTTGCCCAACAAAGCACTGTTACAGTTTCCTCTAAGCCTTGTCCTATGAAAAGGCCATAAAACTCTTTTCTCTCATTGATACGGTTCGTCCTATTTATCGAGCCCCCTGTGTAAGGGCCCTGTGCTATGCATGCCGGCCTCACAGCAGCCCCGAGAGGCCAATGCCACTTGTATTCCTAACTGACGGACAAGGAGACGGGGGCTCAGAGTGGGTGAGCCACCCGCCCGTGGGGCAGTGAGGGAGGGAGCCTGGCTGTAAGGTCGGTCCCCAGAGACCAGGGCCCACAGGGAGCTTCAGCCCAGCCTCGAGGAGCAGCCGTGAAGGCCTGCATGCCCCCCTCACTCACCCTCTCCCTCCGCAGCTTCATAGCCGTGGAGAACATCGACAGCTACTGTGTGCTCATCTCCTCCAAAGCCGTCTACTTCCTGAGAAGCGGGGACTATGTCGACCGAGAGGCCATTTTCCTGGAGGTCAAATATGACGATCTCTACCACTGCCTCGTCTCCAAAGACCACGGGAAAGTGTATGTGCAGGTCACCAAGAAGGCTGTGAACACGAGCAGCGGCGTGTCCATCCCGGGCCCTTCTCAGCAGAAGCCCATGGTGAGCGCACACCTGACCCGCCTCCCGGGCCTGCCGCTGCCCTGCGGGTGCTTCCCAGTGGAAAGGCGTTTGCAGCACAGGAGGCTTAGGCCTGGCTGCTGTGAACTCCCAGGGGTCCTGCTTCCTAGTACCACAGACAGAAGGTGCCCAGTTGGTGGATGGGGTAGTGCTGCCCTTCCAGCTTCACCGCTGCTGACCCTAGGCAGGTTGCTCAACACTTAAGCCCTGGTTTCCCCTCCTTACCGTGTAGATAAGATTCCTGCCTCTGAGCAGCTATGAGAACCAGCTGATATGATGCATGTAGCTCTTTTATTCCTAAAATGGGCCTCTTCAGTGCATCGGATCTAAGATGTCAGAAGCACATGCTGGCTTCTTCCTAACTTCCCCTCTAGAATAATTGGAAGCTAACTTTTTTCCTGCACCAAGAAGCAATATGTAGCATAGGCCCCTACCCAGGGTAAAAGCTCAGTAAATATTTATAGACAAAATTTATACTTTGCCTCCAAAGGCTACAAGATACTATTATGGTAGCACTTTATTAAAAAATGCCATTCCTATTAATAACCAACATTCATTAAGGGTTTACTATGTGCCAGGCTGGATTCTGAGTACTTATAGATTATCTAATGTTGTACTGTTATTTTCCCCACTTGGCTGGTAAGGAGGCGTGGTGAGGACAGGTGGCTTGCTCGGGGTTATCTGGCCAACACCAGAAGGAGCTGGGATTCAAAGCCACATGGCTGCGAGGCACCAAAGCTGACGGCCTGGACGAGGTCACGGCTTCTGCTCAGAGCTCAGCAGACCCATGTGAGGGGACCCCATCTCCAGCCGTGTTCTCACTTGGAGTCTTTTCA
Source organism: Antilocapra americana (assembly GCA_007570785.1). Lineage (NCBI taxonomy): Eukaryota > Metazoa > Chordata > Mammalia > Artiodactyla > Antilocapridae > Antilocapra > Antilocapra americana. The sequence continues at coordinate 30,325,716 of ML663557.1, forward strand.
GGAACCCCAGGTGTTAGCTCTGCTCATCTTTCACCTGGAATGCTAGGATTTTCAAGCCTGCATTCGAGAATGACATACCATTCAAAATGGCCCTGCTTATCTCAGTCTTTCTGCAGATCAGAAACCAAAACCAGCCTGATTGGGCCTCTCTCCCTTGACCTTCTCCCTGCCCAGGAATGCACTTGGGTTTGGTTTGGCTTGTGTGGGCTCCCCAGGGGTCATTGGCTTAGGTTAGGACCGGTAGATTAACTGAGTTAACACTCAAAAGCCTGAGTATTTCCACAAGTTCCTTTTGGAGCTGGGGAGCCTTGCCCAGCTGCCCTTTCACCCTTTCAAGGCAAGCAAGCTTGCTCCATAAGAAAGGCCTCAAGGCATTTGTGTGCTTTGAAAGCGAGCAGACTTTAGATTTGAATCCCAAGTCTTTGTTCTCACTTGCTCTCACCTCAGCTGATCCTCATACCTCAGAGCATAGCAGTTTCTCCGTTACAGGGAGTCCCCACTGTGGGTCCGCTGCACAGTCACCCCAGGGTCCACCCCAGACCTTAAGTTGGCATTCACGAGGAGTAGGGCCCTGGGGGTCTGTTTCTTAGAAGTGCACTCACGCTGTTCAGATCCACAGTCGGGCTGGGAGCTGCTGCCTGGGTGGATTTCAGTGGCTCACGTCCTGTGCTTCTGTTTGGTTTCCCACTGTGGGGGCAAGTTACTCATTCTGTCCTTTTCCTCAGGTCCATGTGAAATCAGAGGTCCTCGCTATCAAGTTATCACAAGAAATAAACTATGCAAAGAGCCTTTACTATGAACAGCAACTGATGTTAAGACTCAATGAAAACCAAGAGCAGTTGGAGCTGGACTCCTGAGAAACCCCAGCTGCCGGAGGGACATTCCCAAAGACCGACCCCAAACCAATCAGGAGGAGAGAGGCCCATGGGCTTGGCTTAAATTTGAGGAAACCAGAATAAGGTTTGGGGGACGATATCAAGAGGGGAAGTAAATACTGATGAGGGGGGTGCAGATGGAACTGTATTCATTTGTGGGGAAAGAAATTGCTTTAGATTATGGGGAGGTAATTTTTAAAAGACATCGGCTAAATAATGTTTGGAAGAAAAAAAGCATACCAAGATCAATCTAATTTTTAGATTGCCCTGTATTTTGTTAACATGTATATATTGATATATATACAGCTGTGTGTTTGTAAATATATAGAAGCGTTTCTGAACAGGGACTATGATGTGTGTAAAGGATTGTTAACTGTAAAGTAATATAAAATTATATTGGATCTTCTATTGCACTAATTCTACACGTCTAATTCAGGGCACTGTCCTTGAAGAGGGACTCTTGCAAGTTGCAGAATGTTATGTCTTAGTCTGGGAAACAGTATTCACAGTTGGGTGGGCTGAGGTGAGGTGACAGGTACATCGAGAGTGGCACCTTTGACGCCTGCGCTCGTCCAGGCAGCAGCAGCAAACCAAAGTGTCCAGACCTAGAGCTGGCCCTCAGCAAGACCTAGGGGAGTGACTCAGATGCATCTTTTATTGATTTCTCCCCCAGTTTAAAAATGGTTCTCAGAGTGTCGCAGATTCTTTTTCACCTGCCTAAATCTCTGGCTCTCTCCTGACTGGTCTGCAGATTTTGAGATGTGTCCTATTAGCACGTGCGCACGCACCAGCATTACAAGGTTTGCTTGGGTTCTTATCATAGAGGCCAGTCTGAAACATTGGTTGACTCTGATAACTTAGAAGGGGAAAAAGCCCCGCAGAACTGGGTGACACATCAAAAGTCCAGAAACTTTACCAAAACCCACAGTAAGAATGTCCTCCCTCCTGAGCAGCAGTCAGAGGGGAAGGATCTAGGACTCTCTTCTTTCTCACGAAGCCGCAGGCAGACCCCCAGCTCTGCAGTCCCGGGGTCCTGGTGACAATAACACTGAGATGAGAAGGGGGAAGGGAGGCAGTCAGAAAAGGGGTGAAATATGGGTATTAGAAAGCTGTTTTGTAAGTTTGAGGCCAAGTTTGACCAAGGTAACTCTTGCCCTTGGTTTTAAATTCCAAACAGTGGCAAGGCCTTGGAGTGAGTGCCCTCTTCTTCCTGGGTCTTGTTTGCAGGGTTTTCTCTTTTCTGTATGGAATAACCAAGTTGGGGAGGGGTAGGCCTCACTCTGGAATGAATGACTAGGCTTGTGATTTTTAATTTTTATTTTAATAAATCTACTCAGTCTTTATAACCATGTCTAACATAGCTGAGATCTAAAAGGACCCAGGGGATCAGTGGATGTATGGAAGGTTTTTGGGTTTATAACTCATGACCCAGATCCTTCCAAGACACAAATGAAGCTAATCTGTCCTTCTTTCCCCCCTTGGGGGCGGGGTGTGTGTGTGTGTGTGTTCAAAGAAACAGGAAGGGAGCTTTAACCCAAGTGCTTAGTGCTTTGGCAAAGCAGTGTCTTCAAGGTTCGTCTTGAGCACCAGGATTTACATGTGGTCTTCACTGAACTCTGTCTTCGTGGACAGCAGGGTTGAAACCTGGCTCTTGAAGGTGGTGCGTTTTTGGTTGTTCAGTTGGTTGGTTGGTTTTGCCAGGCGGCTGTTGTGGCAAACCTGCAGGCAGGTTTCTCATCCTGTTCAATAGCCTCCTGCCCTGTGCCCCACAAGTTGGCTTGTGGTTTTTGTCACCAGTCACCCACTGCCTGAGATCATGATCTCCTAAGGATGAGACTCTCAGAGGGTTGATTGTTTCGTCAGTGAGCCTTCTGTCACTTTCTGGAATGAAGTCACTTGGAAGTTCTGTTGGATTGAGGAGCTTGGTGTTAGGATTATAAAGGAACTTGCCGTGGCACCTGGCATCCTCTGCTCGTAGGAAGTTGGTTGAGGGCCGCACTGCGGAACGGTGCTTCCCAGAGACTCCGAGAGGGTGCTCAGATGCCCTCCCCCCGGCCGCTTTCTAATCTCATTAACCCTCGAAACAGTGGCTCAGCTCCTAATTGCACAACCTCCTCTGACATTGTGCCTTAGAAGAGGCAGATGTTAAAATGGGATCCAAAGACCAAATGGGGTGAGGTTGGGGTTGGTGGGTGCCAACTTAGCTTCTCAAACTCCCTCTGCCCTCACAGCCCTCATGCCAGGCATGGAGTAAGGTTTCAGGGGCTCTGGAGTTTCCTGATTTACCCGAAAACATCCAGAGCTTTAGAGGAAGCATGCTCTGGCTGTGGCTACTAAAGGCCCCATTTCCTTTAAAATCAGTGTTTAGCCAGCAACGGCCAAGACTTTGTTATAATTTTCTACCGATTTTCTTGCTGCCTCAAGTACCCAGTTCCACTCCCAGGAAGAAAAATAAATTGAATCAGGAGAAACCAGGCCATCAGAAAGCAAAGTCTCCTTGACGCCCTGACCCAGCACATCCAGCTACGTTGCTGCCGGATCAGAGCTGCTTTTGTTCGCCCATAGCTGGTGAGTGCTTCCTGCACCCGAGCCTGCTCACCGCCAGTCCGGAAATGGAAACGCGGCCTCTCATCAGCTTGAGTGCCTCGCCCGTGCGGTGGTAAGGATGCAGCTCGGAGTTCGGACGACTCCTGGGCCACTTTGTTTATAAGCCTCATCTGTGCCTCAAAATAGCATAGCAGCTGATTATAAAATCCCCAAAATAAAGTTCTAGGTCACTGCTGTGTGAGTACCCTCACAGCCACCAGTCTGTTGCGACTCTTGAATCTGTTCATGTCAAGTCATTCTCTCTCTTCCTGTGGAATAAAATGCTCTGTTGACTTCCAAACATGTTGTTTCCTTCTGGTTTCTTGCTGTCCCATAGGTTCTAGAACCATCACCGATGACAAATGCCAAACGCCTGACAGTGTTCATAAGCACTCGCAGCCTCTCCCTTGCTCCAGGGAGGCGCCTTCCCAGGTCAGCTCTGCACCTCGGGCCTTTGCCTAACTTCCTGTCTGCCGGGCCCAAGCTTTGTGCTGACCGCGCTCTCCCCATCTCTGTGAGGTAACCAGTCCAGGCCCTGGCAGGATGGAAGGTGTCATGTCCTAGAAGGAGACTGCAGGAGGAGCGGGTTTGGTCATGTTCACAGTGTGTACTTGGGCTTCCCTGATAGCTCAGTTGGTAAAGAATCCGCCTGCAATGCAGGAGACCCCGGTTCAATTCCTGGTTGGGAAGATCTGCTGGAGAAGGGATAGGCTACCCACTCCAGTATTCTTGGGCTTCGCTTGTGGCTCAACTAAGAATCCACCTGCAATGCGGGAGACCTAGGTTCAGCCCCTGGGTTGGGAAGATGCCCTGGAGAAGGGAAAGGCTACCCACTCCAGTACTCTGGCCTGGAGAATTCCATGAACTACGTAGTCCATGATGTCACAAAGAGATGCGACTGAGCGACTTTCACTTCACTTCACAGTGCCTACCTGATATTACTGGACAGGTCAGGAAGGCAGCTGGGCAGGCACTGGAATCTGGAGTTCCAGAGATGAGTGCAGGCCAAAAGCGCAAGACTGGGAGTCATCATGCAAGTGCCCAGTGGAGCCTGGAAAAAATCCTCAAAGGAGTGGGCAGGGGGTGGGAGGGGCGAAGAAAAGAGATCCTGATCTGAGTCTTGGGGTCCCCGAAGTTTAAGAGTTTAGGCAGAGGGAGAGAAGCAGCACCGTCCAGAGATGGATGTGCAGCTGGGAGGGTGTGGGTCCTAGAAGAAATCTTCCCAGGTGGCTCAGTGGTAAAGAAACCGCCTGCCAATACAAGAGACGTGGGTTTGATCCCTGGCCTGGGAAGATCCCCTGGAGAAGAAAGTGGCAACCCACTTTAGTATTCTTGGCTGGAGAATCCCATGGGCAGAGGAGCCTGGCAAACTACACAGTCCAGCGGGACGCAAAGAGTCAGACATGACTGAGCTACTGAAACAACAGCAAAAGGAAGAAGAAGGGAGCCTGCTGTAGAATAGTCCTGTTGAAACTTTTAAACATCAGATTTTAGATGTTTGCAAATTTACAAATGCAAGACAAAAACATAATCTCATATCTATGTTCCAGCACAAGAGCATAACCTCATGGATGTGTGTTCTCATGTGATTAGATACAGACAAGGAACACAGAGACAGTCATATATCATTCTCAACATTTATTTTCATGAAGTTGAAATCGTATACTTTTCTGTACCTTCTCAGTGTTAACTTCAGGTTGGTACATTGCTGTTCTCTTAAATGCAGCACAATTGTTGGTGTGACTGTTGTCGCTGCGAACTCAGCGATTCCCATATTGGAGGGCAATCACTGCGTTCTCAGGCCACCCAGCCCACGAAGAACAACCTACGAGAGACACTGTCCCACTTAGGTGCTTATGCACTAGTTTTATTTCTGGGCAGTAGATTCCCAGCAGCCAGTGGTCTCCGTGGATACACACAATATGACTTTCCAAACCTGCTGCTGGGGATGTAGAGAGCTGTGGTCCATCTAGGTGCCCTCTCCTGGCACTCCCGCAAGAAACGTTAACCAGTCTGAAAGGGGTCTCAGTTGCATCTTCTTTCTTTAGTGAATTACCAGCAGTTAACCTGACCATCTTTTCCTTTTTTTTAGGAATTTAAGTTAGGAATGGCTATGGAATTGTAGTAAAAGTCCCTTCACAGCATCTATTATTATGACCATATTGTTTCTTCTTTAATTTTTTAAAAATGGGATACGTTGATAGATTTCCGACTACCACCCTTAGTCGCTTGGAATAAGCCCCATTTGGTTATAATGTTATTGTTATTCTTTTGATACATTCCGTGATTCTTTTTGCTAGTATTTTGAGTCTTTGCATCTTTATAGTGAGAGGAAGGTCTGTAAGTTTCTGTTTTCATAGCATCTTCATCAGATTTTAGAATTAAAATTGTGCTGCCTTCCTAAAAGAAGAACTTTCCACTGTTTTCTGAGGCTTGCAATACGTAAGTTATGATAGAATATACAGTTCTAGTTTTCCAAAAGTTAGATGCAAGTCGGCTGCAAACCTTGTGCTGTGCTTTGCTCAGTTGTGTCCAACTCTTTGTGACCCCCATGGGCCTGCCAGGGTCCTCTATCCATGGAGTTTTCCAAGCAAAAATACTGGAGTGGGTTGCCATTTCCTTCTTCAGGGTATCTCCTCGACCCAGGGATCAAACCCATATCTCTTGGGTCTCCTGTATTGGCAGGCAGATTCTTTACCACTGCGCCACCTGGAAAGCCCCAGGCCACAAACCCATCAGGCTCTAGAAGCTTTTTCAGTGGTTCCCTTTAATCTTCATTCCCCACCCCACCAACGTGTGTGCCCTCTGCTAACTGGAGTATTCAAGTTTTCTATTGCTTCATATGTCAATTTTGGTAGCTTATTTAAAAATCATCAAATTCTCATATGTTTTTTACATTTGTTGCCATAAATTTATATGTATTCACCAAAGATTATTTTAATACCTCTTGTCTCTGGTCATTTCTCCTTTCTCATTCCTAATCTTGCATATTTTTACTTTTTTTTTTATCACAACTAAGTTTTTGAGGAAGTTGCTGTTCTTTTCAAAGGAGGAATTTGGGACTGGTTTCTCTTTGCTACTTTGTTTTTATTATTCTATTGATTGTACTTTTAATCTTCTGTTCCTGCCACCTGGCTTGTTTTAATTTATCTTTACTGTTCTTTTCTTGCTTTCTAAGATAGGTTTTTCGTTTAGTTTTGTTTTTTTCTCACCTATCTTCTTGAATAATGATGACATTTCAGGGTTATAAATTTTTTTCAAAATGCAGCTTTGTTTATCCCATAAAAGGGTTCTCAAGTTGCTTCCTGTGTAGTTTTTAATTTACTTTTGATTTCTTCTCTCATCTAAGACCTTCCTAGGAATGTGTTTTTAATTTTTAAATATTAAAAAAGTATCCTCCTTAAATAGCTATTTTGAATTTTGCTGGTTTATAATCAGCAAATATAACCTGAAGTTTTCTATGTTTAAAAAAATCTGTTGTGGTTTCTGTTTGTCCAATTACTTGATCAGTTTTTATAAGTGTTCCGTGAGCATATGAAACAAAAATATCCTCTTTGAGGCTTGTAAAGAAAGATCAGTAAGTAGGTGGGATAGAAGGATGGATGGGTGGACGGATGATGGGAAGGACAGATAGGTACATACGCACTTAGCAATAGAAGTTTACAGACTATATTAATCAAAACCTGTAAGACTTCACTTATTTTTCTGTAAGAGAGCTCTGACCTGTGTCTTACAAGTGGCCCAAGAAGCAAGTTCTGTGTACTCCCTCAGAATGGCAGTGAGAACTTAAACAAAGCGAGCAGAAAGGAGAAAGAAGAAAACACGGCATCCTCATTTAAGCTGCCTCCAAGTAATACCCCTGGAACTTGAGAAGGATTTGATGCTGGAACTGTGGTCCTGCTCCTGCCTACCTCATGCTCTCAGGTAGGCCAGGCCGTGTGTCCCCACGGTCCTTACTGGTGTAAACAGTTCCCAGGGGGTAATGAAACGTCACACCTCAGGCTTACTCTGGTCTGACTCCAAAGCACAAAAAAGTCCTGGGTACATTTTATCTTGGAGAGAGTGTGGGGATCTAGGGCTGTGAGGCCGTTGGAAACCCAAGAAGAGGGTGGTGTGCAGAGGAGAGGGAAGGGGGAGGAGAGTGCCGACTTGACTCCCAGGGAAGTTTTAGGGGGAAAAACACTGCCTCTGGGGCATGTTTTCCTGGGACACCTTACCTCAGGGGTACACAGAGACTGCTAGGAAGTTGGGCCAAGCCTGCAGAAAGGCACCTCTCCATTCTGCTTGATGATTTGTCCACAGAGACTGCCCATCCCCAGGTGTGTTCCCAGACAACACAGGTAACTGATGCCAAAGTCACTAAGCCTCTGCCCCCCAACAACAAAGAGGCACTGCCAGCCCTTGCTGTGGGTGTCTTCCTGGGGACCAGAGATACGCAGTGAGTAGGATGATACTCATTGCCCTCCCTGTGCTAGTGGACCTCAGGGTGGGAGCAGGGCGGGCTTCCCTGGGGAGGAGGCAGGTAGTCTGAGCCCAGATGGACTGAGAATAGCGAGGGAGGCAAAGAGGAAAGGCTAGTGCACACGTGACATCCTGGAGGTGAGGGGCCGCTCAGCATATTGAGGAGCAAGACCTCCAGACTGGCAGCAGAGCAGCGGAATGAGGCTGGAGAGATGGGGCCGGGACACGCTGGACTTTGTAAACCTCCTTGGGAAAGGTGTTTTGTTCTGAAGGCCACACCGTGCAGGCTGCAAAATCTTAGTTCCCTGACTAGGGATCCATCAGACCCATGCTCCCTACAGTGGAAGCATGGGGCTCCAACCACTAGACCACCAGGGAAGTTCCTGGGAAAAGGTTTTAAGCAGACGACTTCATGTAAGATTGGGTTTCCCCAGTGGCTCAATAGTAAAGAATCCACCCGCCAATGCAGGAGCCTCAGGAGACGCGGGTTCGATCCCTGGGTCAGGAAGATCCCCTGGAGGAGAAAATGCCAACCCACTCTAGTATTCTTATTAGGGAAATCCCATGGGCTACAGTCCATGGGGTCATTGAGAGTCAGACACGGCTGAAGTGACTGAGCACTTCATGTAAGATTAGCATCTCCAGAAATACCTCTCTGGCTGCAAAATGGAGAATAAGGAGCATGATTGAAGAGAAGAAGGAAGGCCACTGCGGCAGTCCAGGTAAGAAATGATGGTGGCTTGGACCAAGAGCAGGCAGTGGAGATGGAGAGAGGTGCAAAGACCTGGGACATGTTTTCGAGGAAGAGTAAATGAGACAGAGGGATTGATTTAATGTAGAGGATAAGAGGGAAAGAGGTATCAGGGGTCATTCCCTGGTTTCTAGCTTTAACCAAGTAGACAGTGGTGTGATTACCAAAGTGGCAGAATGCTGGAGAAAGAGCTGGGATGTTTATGACTGATGTCCATTTACTGACAGTTACGTATCTGTTGGCTCAGTGGTAAAGAATCTGCCTGCCAGTGCAGGAGACGCAGGAGATGTGGGTTCAATCCCTGGTTCGGGAAGATCCCCTGGAGGAGGAAATGGCAACCCACTCCAGTATTCTGAAAGAATTCCATGGACAGAAGAGCCTTTACAGGCCATAGTCCATGGGGTCACAAAGAGTTGGACACGACTGAGCACACACACATATCTGTTGAAGGTCAACTGAATACATGAGTGTCTTATGTTATGGGTATATTTAGTTTGTCAGTGACGTGTTGAGCAGAGATGGAAAGTAGGCAGTTTAGTACTTGAGACAGAGTGACTTGCTGGTAAAGCGTGTTTGTTGCGATGGGAGTCAATTTGATTCCAGTGAGCATAGAACAAGAGAGAAGAGAGGCTGGACCAGGCCCTCGGGGCACCAACATTTAATGGGTGTGTATGCGTAGGAAGGTAAGACTGGTAAGACTCTCAGTAAGGGAGACTGGGAAAGAGTGACTGGACACATGGGAAGAAAAGTACAAGAGAATGTTTCCAGAAAGAGGACACGGTCAATTGGTTGGATGATGCTGAGAAGCCCAGTGAGATGTGTGCTGGATTCAACAAGGTGGAGGACACTGCGGTAAGAAAAGTTTTGTTGGGAGCAGAAGCTAAGATGAGAGGGTAAGGTGTGAATGCTGGGTGGAGTGGAAACAGTGAGTGTCCTTTCTTGGACAGAGCAGCTACTGAATGGTTGGCCCATGACCGTGACACACTAAGGTGGGAGTGGCCGCCTGGCAATTTAATGCCCTCAATTAAAAAATAATCAGGAAATTAAGACTTGAAGCCAGTTGGTTTTTTCTCACCATGCACTTGGCAGTTCTAAACAAGATCCATGATAAAATTCTCTTAAACATCTTCAGTGGGTCTAAGTTCTGTTGAGTTTTGATGATACATATGAAAGCTTCAAATTAACATGTTTATCTTACTTGTCCTTTAATACAGCTTGTATTCCACAAGGGAATTAATTGAGAGCTTCCAGGTGTGCAGTGGGCCCCCAACACACTCAGACTCAGCTTCACATTTTCATTTATAAATGAAATTTACTGGTTTTGAATCATTCAAGCCCACTGGGGCACAGTTCATATCTCCAACCCCTGTGTTTCTACATATCCCTGCATTTAAATAATATATTTGAAGTAAATGATAATGGACAGTTATTGTAAAAGTGAAGCAAAAAGCTTGAATGGCTCCATTTCTGTCATTCTGTGTAACCCCTTACAGTTTTTATTGGTGTTTAAAATTTTAAGCAGTGAAACAGTACAGACTATGAAGTATATAACAATTTTGTTTGGAAAGAGAAAATTTTAGTTCACCAATGAAACATAAAATCAAGCATTATCAATCATGTGATTTATTAGTTGTTCAAAGTTTACCTTTGCAGATATAATAATTTTATTCAAATTCACTTACTAGTTACTGGACATTTATCTGAATAAACATTTTTATATAGACCTATAAACAAAATAACCAAAATTAAAATCATTAAGTAAATAAATATTATATACATGTAAAAAGATTAAATAGTTGTGCTCTATTTTGTCCTATGATACTTATTTAATGTGACTGACATAATTACTTTAAAAATTCAATAAAATATTTTCACTGTCTGCATTTCTTGTTACTTCATGATTATTACTGAAGATGATTTTGTCATATTGAGGAGGGGAGAATTTAAAAGATGATCCTCTGTCAAAGATCTAAGCATAAGACCAGAAACTATAAAACTCCTAGAGGATAACATAGGCAAAACACTCTCTGCTATAATCCAAAGCGGGATACTCCATGACCCACCTCCCAGAATATTGGAAATAAAAACACGAATAAACAAATGGGACCTAATTAAAATTAAAAGCTTTTGCACAACAAAGGAAACTATAAGCAAGGTGAAAAGACAGCCTTCAGAATGGGAGAAAATAATAGCCAATGAAGCAACAGACAAACAATTAATCTCAAAAATATACAAACAACTCCTGCAGCTCCATTCTAGAAAAATAAACGACCCAATTAAAAAGTGGGCCAAAGAACTTAACAGACATTTCTCCAAAGAAGATATAAAAATGGCTAACAAACACATGAAAAGATGCTCAACATCACTCATTATCAGAGAAATGCAAATCAAAACCACAATGAGGTACCACTTTACACCAGTCAGAATGGCTGCAATCCAAAAATCTACAAGCAATAAATGCTGGAGAGGATGTGGAGAAAAGGGAACCCTCTTACACTGTTGGTGGGAATGCAAACTAGTACAGCCACTATGGAAAACAGTGTGGAGGTTCCTTAAAAAGCTGCAAATAGACCTGCCATATGACCCGGCAATCCCACTGCTGGGCATATACACCGAGGAAACCAGAATTGAAAGAGCCACGTGCACCCCAATGTTCATCGCTGCATTGTTTACAATAGCCAGGACATGGAAGCAACCTAGATGCCCATCAACTGACGAATGGATAAGAAAGCTGTGGTATATATACACAATGGAATATTACTCAGCATTAAAAAAAAATTCATTTGAAGCAATTCTACTCAGATGGACGAAACTGGAGCCCATTATCCAGAGTGAAGTAAGCCAGAAGCAAAAACAACAATACAGTATATTAACACATATATATGGAATTTAGAAAGACAGTAATGAGAACCCAACATGGGAGACAACAAAAGGAACGCAGATGTATAGAATAGACTCGTGGACTTTGTGGATGAGGGTAAGGGTGGGATGATATGGGAGAAGGGCATTGAAATCAATCGCCTGCCCAGGATTGATGCTCGGGGCTGGTGCAGCGAGATTTCCCGGGGGGGAGGGAGGAGGGAGGGGGGTTCTGGAGGGGAAGCATATGTAAACCCATGGTGATATCATGACAATGTATGGCAAAAAACAATAAAAAAAATAAAATAAAATAAAATCAATAATAATGAAAAAAAAAAAAAGATGATCCTCTGGACTTCCCTGTGGTACAGGAGATAATAATCCTCCTGCCAATACAGGGGACATCAGTTTAATCCTTTGTCTGGAAAGATTCCACATGCCTTGAAGCAGCTAAGCCCATGTCCCACAGCTACTGAGCCTGCACCCTAGAGTCTGTGAGCTGCACCTGCTGAGGTCCATGTGCCTAAAGCCTGTGCTACATAACAAGAGGAGTTACAGGAAAGGGAAGCCGAGGCACCACAACTAGAGAGTAGTCCCTGCTCTCTGAAACTAGAGAAAGCCCATGCACAGCAACGAAGACCCAGTGCAACCAAAGATAAATACATGAATGAATTTAAATTAAAAAAAAAAAAAAAACGATCCTCTGGGTTTCAAGTACACCAGGTACAACACTGGCCGAGGTAAGGATCCCTGGGGATGTCCAGGTCTGCCATCTCTGCAAACAGGATAGGAGTTGGGTCTGATCACCAGGGAAACCATATTGAGCCAAAGCCCTTAATGATGCTAACAAGAGGAGCATCTTAGTACTGAGGGAGTGAAACAAGGAGCACATCTTCAGTGCAGCCTGAATTGTGGGAGGGAAAGGAAAATGAAAGAGGCAAGATCTAGAACTTGAACTTGGACTTGTACTAGTTTATTTATTTATTTTTTTTACTGATTAACCACTGCTGCCTTTATTGGTCTTCGTTAAAACACTAAGCTTACCTAGGAAGGCACACAAGACTAAGGACAATGAGAAGTTTCAGAACGAAAAGTTTGGGAAAGCAATAGAGTGGAGCGAGAGCTGGGCAATGAGGCCACAGAGACTGGAAGGGCAGGGAGCGCTTCCGAAAGCGAAGCAGAGGGAGCTCGGCTATGTCACAGTTCGGTCAAGAGCTGTTCCAGACAGGGATCATGGCGTTTGCTTTACTCTTTTACCAGAGTCTAAAAAACGTAAAGGATCTGGTCTGGCCCAGGCCTATTTCAGGCAGCATATTTTGTTCCCTAACAGAACACAAGGTGTATGCAGTAGCCACCCACAAAGAAAGTGTGAAAAATCTCCAAAGGGGACAGTATACTCAGGGCTGCTCCATCTCTGCTTCTCCAGATTGGCCAGAGAAGTGAAGAAATGTCCTCTGAAAAATCTTTTAAAGTGGACAGTACTGGGGTTTTTACCCACCTTTATTGAACTATAACACTTACATGTTGTGCTTACTTCCCATTTCAGACTTTTCTTTTTTTTTTCCTCCCTTTTATTGTTTTTGCCATACAATGCCATGATATCACCATGGGTTTACATATGCTCCCCCTCCAGAAACCCCTCCCTCCCCCCTCCCTCTCCCTCCTCCCCCCCACCCCGGGAAATCTCGATGCACCAGCCCCGAGAATCAATCCTGAACTTGTACTAGTTTAGAATGAACCGCTTTCCATCCTTTGCTACACTATGGTCCACCCCACACTAAATCCTGTCCACAGGGGCAACTATTTTCAACTCTTTTCCGATTTCTTCTTGTGTTTACCTCTGTTTTTTTCAAACACCATATTTCTACTACCTATTCTTGATTTCTTTCCATCAGATGTTTACTTTTTTTCTACTGTGGAAGATTAGAATCTAACTCTTTTCACCCCCCTACTCCCTGCCCCAAATACTTCACAGTGAAAAGGGGGACATCGTTACAGATCCTATAGACATTCAAAGGATAACAAGGAGATACTATGAATAACTTTGTGCTTTTAAATCTGAAAACTCACATAAAATGGACACGTTTCTTGAAAAGCACAAATTATCAAAACTGATAGAAGAAATAGAAAATCTGAATAGCCTTATATCTATTAAAGAAACTAACTTTGTCGTTAAAAATCTTCCCAGGAAGAAAACTCCAGGCCCAGATAGCTTTACTTGTGAATCCCATCAGCTATTTAAGGAGAAATTAATTTCAATCCTATACAAATCCTTTCAGAAAAGAGAGGAGAAAGCACTTTCCAAATCATTTAATAAGGTTAGCATTACTCTGATACCAAAAATAAATAAAATTTTTATAAGAAAACTAGAGACCAATATCCCTCATGGACACAAATGCAAAATTAATTTCTTAACAAGTTCTAAGCAAATTTATTCAATAACTCATGAAACCCAATTGAAAATAAGTGAGCATCTCAACAAACATTTCACAAAAGGAATATAAAAAAGGCCAAAAGCACACAAAAAATCTGCAATATCCCGCTCTCAAGAAAACGCAAATTAAAACCACAATGAATGATGATAGCAAGTATCCGCAAGGATGATAGCAAGGATTGGCACATGGAATTCTCATACGTTTGCCAATGGGGATGTAAAATAGTGAAACTAGTTTGGAAAACAGCTTGACAGTTTCTCAAAGAGTTAAACATACACTCACCATAAGATTCATCAGTTCTACTCATAGGTAGCTACTTAAGAGAAATGGAAATACATTCACGCAAAGATTTGTGTGTATGTTTAATATAGCCAAATTTTGGAAATATGTCTGTCAACAGATGAATGGAGAAACAAACTGGAGTGTAATTAAGGATGGCCTTCTGGTTAGCAAGGGACACGAACCAACCACGGACATGCAAAACCACAGGGATGAATCTTGACATCCAATCCAAGCTTTAAAAAGATAACTGTGTTGGTTCTGTGGATGGTGGATGAAAAGGAAGTGACTGGAAGGAGAAGTTCTCCTTAGGGAAATATTCAAATAATCCAGACAAGAGAAGATAAAGAGTTCAACTAAGGAAATGGAGAGACAAGAGACACGAAAAAATACCCAGTATATTGATGGGCATATATGACTGGTGGGGAGAAGGGCCACTTTTCAATTCTTCCTGGATTGTATATAATCCAGTTAAATTGCCAATCAGTGTAATCCTATCCCTAGATACAGGGTTTGGTTCTACAATAGATACGTGATCCAGTCAAAGGGAATCCAGGCAACTGGACAGAAGTTACCAGGAAGAGGTGGTTTCTTTCCACTGGACTTGATCCTGGAAGCTGTGAGCCTGAAACTGCAGGGAACAGGGTATGGGGAGGGGCTGCCCCAGAGGGAAGCAAAACGGAGAGAGGCCAGATCTTGAGGACATCCTTGAGGCCCTGGGTTTTGCTTACATCCGTTCAAAGGTCCATTTACTTGTGTCAGTCACTTGGAACAGGAAGGGTCTTGACTACACTACTAGAAGATGGAAAGCTGGGAAAGGATGGGCAGGCGATGAGTTTCATTTTGGACACATTGAACCTGGGACGGTGTGGAACTTCCAGTGAGCAGTGTTGGAAAGATATCTAAGAGTCACTCCTGTGGAGATGATGGCTGAAAAATACCTTGGAGAAGATGACTGCTCAGAGAAGGGTGTAAGGTGAGGAGAGATGTGGGCTAAGGTCAGATCCCAGGGGAGACCTGATGGAGGGACTGGGATAGGAAGAGGAACCAGGGAAGGTCAACAGAGGGGTGATGATGGCAGAGCAAATGTTCTGGAGGGAGACACTGGGCTCTGGTGTCCAGCTCTGTTCGGAAGTCAGGCTGGGCAGGACTGGAAAGAAGCCAGTGCATTTGGAAATTAGGCCACAAGCGACTTGTACCCGGTGGTTCTGGTAGTGGCAGGTGTTGAAATAGGATCCAAAAGTAAAGCAGCGAGTGTAGATCTTGTGTTAAAACTTGTAGGAGAGAAAGAGGGAGGGTGTTTGTTTCCTTTTAGGTGCTTTAGAAACTGTGGGGAGGGACTTCCCTGGTGGTCCAGTAGTTGAGAATCCACCTTGCAATGCAGGGGACTCATGCTGCAATTCAAGAGTCATGTGCAGAAATGAAAAAATCCCGAATGACGCAATGAAGACCTTGTGTGCTGCAACTAAGACCCAACTTGGCCACAAAAGTAAAATTAAAAAAAACAAAACAGCAGGGAGGTGGCATGCTTGTGGGTAGGTGAGGAAGATGATCTAGGGGAAGGGAGCCTGACTCGGGGTGAGTGGAATGGGAATAAACAGGATCTTAGAGGCCCGGGCAGGAGGCCTGATAGCCAAGAGCTGGCCTCTTGCTTGAATCCTGTCCAGTTGTACTTTGTCACATTAACCAAGATGTTTGACGGTCTCTAGTTTTGTGTTTTGAGGTTTTAGCTCCCAATAGGGGAAGGCAATAGCAACCCACTCCAGGACTCTTGCCTGGAAAATCCCATGGATGGAGGAGCCTGGTGGGCTGCAGTCCCTGGGGTCACTGGGATTTGGACATGACTGAGCGACTTCACTTTCACTTTTCACTGTCATGCATTGGAGAAGGAAATGGCAGCCCACTCCAGTGTTCTTGCCTGGAGAATCCCAGGGACCGGGGTGGCTGGTGGGCTGCCAGCTATGGGGTCACACAGAGTCAGACATGACTGAAGCGACTTAGCAGCAGCAGCTCCCAATAGGTTATGAGTCTTCAGCACCCCTTGAAGGGTGGGGTGCCATCAGGGAAGCAGAACCTCAGGGGTTAACAGGGAATCCCGTGGTGTTAGGGAGTCAGACCCATCAGGGTGGTGGGATGAAGCGTAGGACTAGGGAAGGGCCCAGGGTAGACATCTTTGCAAGGCTCTTGGCTCTTTGTGTGGCTGCCCTCTGAGGGTTTGCAGCCAAGGGCCTGGGGTCAGTGTAGGTCAGCAAGGCCCGCCCTCAGGGGTAAGGGCTTCCTGCAGGACAAGAGCAAGAACCCACCCTAACCCACCAGCTCCCCACTGCCTGTCCCCCAGTGCCTCAACCTGATAATGATCTTGAAAGCACAGTGGCTGCTGCCCGCTTGTGCCCCCAAACTTCCGGCACCTTCCGTTTTGGCAACTCTGTCTGGGGATCGTACAGGAGAGAGATCCTGAGACCCGTAACTCTCAGCATTACTGAGCAGACCAGCACCATTCCATAGAAACAGAAAAGTCATACACATAACTTAAACACTTCTGTGAGTCACATTTTACAAAAAAAGAAAAAGAAACTGAAAATGTATTGCATTAATGATACTGTTGTTGTTTACTCGCTAAGTTGTATCCGATTCTTGGTGACCCCATGAGCCCAGCACGCCAGGCTTCCCTGTCCTTGACCATCTCCTGGAGCTTGCTCAAACTCCTGTCCACTGAGTTGGTGATCCCATCCAACCCTTCCGTCCTCTGTCACCCCTTTCTCCTCCTACCCTCAATCTTTCCCAGCAAAATATTATAATTTACTGTGTTATCAGCAGACCAATTATTAATGAGATATTTTGCATTCTTATTCTGCACTACATATTCAATGGATACAAAATCCAAAATTTTGATAACTGAAAATCGCCAACCATTTTGCAGTGCTTGATTATATTGGGGCTTTCTTGGGCTTTTATTTAGCTAATGAATGAATACATTTGACACTTGGGGGCTTTAGTTGGGATTTTACATAGCTTAAATCTTAATTCTTTGGTTCTTCACTGTTTCTATTCACCCATAGAATTATTTTCCAATACTTTGGCCACCTCTTCCAGTAGCAATCTGTTCCAGTACTTTGACCACCTTAAGTGAGGAGCCAACTCATTGGAAAAGACCCTGATGCTGGAAAAGATTGAGGGCAGGAGGAGAAGGGGATGACAGAGGATGAGATGGTTGGATGGCATCACTGGCTCAAAGGACATGCGTTTGAGCAAGCTCCGGGAATTGGTGATGGACAGGGAAGCCTGGTGTGCTGCAGTCCATGGGGTTGCAAAGAATCGGACACAACTGTGCAACTGAACTGAACCAATAGCGTTATTTTAATGCATGTTACAATACCAACCTACCCCCCCAAAATGTCTGGTCTGTGTTGTACACTCAGCATCTCAGTTCAGATAAGACACTGTTCAGTGGTCATGTGTAGCTTGGCAACTGCCATACAGGACAGAAATGGAAGGTAGGACAATCCACTGTTGGTTGTTACACAGAAACACAAAAAAACCAGAAGTGTCCTGGTCCCGGGCCCTTGGGGACTGCAGGCCTGAGACTTGATGCAAAGAGCAGGTTCCTGGAGCCCATGCCTGGCCCAGCTGAGGAGCAGCCTTCATCCTTCTTGGCAAACATATCACCTGTTCCCTGTCTAGCGTGAGAGAGTCTACAGGGGACAGAGACTGTCATTCCACCCGACTCCCCACCTGGACATCACCTTTTGTAATGGGTCAGGACACTCGCAAGCCCCTTAAGATGGAGGCTTTGCGGGACTGTGGCAGGGTGGCCAGACGCTATGCTATGCTAAGTCGCTTCAGTCGTATCCGACTCTGTGCGACCCCATAGACGGCAGCCTACCAGGCTCCCCTGTCCCTGGGATTCTCCAGGCAAGAACACTGGAGTGGGTTGCCATTTCCTTCGCCAATGCATGAAAGTGAAAAGTGAACTCCGTTCAGTTGTGTCCAACTCTTAGCCTACCAGGCTCCATCCATGGGATTTTCCAGGCAAGAGTACTGGAGTGGGGTGCCATCTCCTTCTCTGAGGGTGGCCAGAAGTAGTACCAAAGGCCACACTTGCCCTTCCTTGCACTGGATGAAGCTGAACCAGCTGAGGCAGGAGTGGGTGCCAGACTTTGGACACAATCACTTTTGAAGACTCCTCCGCCCCAGGCCCTCCTGAGTCCCTAACTGTGACCATACAGGCCACTGTGAAGGTTCCTGAGTTAAGGCCTTGGCATTTGGGGAGATTTTGGTGGGCAAAGAGCAGATTGTTGTTGTTCAGTCACTAATTTGTGTCCAACTCTGTGACCCCATGGACTGTAGCATGCCAGGCTCCTCTGTCCTCCAGTATCTCCCGGAGTTTTCTCAAATTCACATCAATTGAATCGGTGATGCCATCCAACCATTTTATCCCCTGTTGCCCCCTCTTCTCCTGCCCTCAATCTTTCCCAGCATCAGGGTCTTTTCCAATAAGTTAGGTCTTCGCATCAGGCGGCCAACGTATTGGAGCAGATTGCTATCAGATATTAAACCTTGGCTTGTGGGGGTCCTGAATCTGTTTCACTTGGGGGCTCTTTGGGGACGCATCTGAAAGAGAGAACGGTGAGGAACAGTCAAGAAGGGAAGCAGGGCTGCCATGGGAGAACCAAGGCCACGATCTCCTCTTTGCCAGGGAAGCAGATGACACCAGAGCGGGAGGATAAGGAGGTGACATGGGCAGCCTATCCCCAGCCCCTAATTTGCCCAGGCCAGTTTTCTCATAGCTGGATGCCCAGGGCAGAGTGGCCTGGCCCCTCTGAAGACTCCCTGTCAGCCTTAGGGAAGGTTAGTTCAAGTCTGTTTAACCACAAAACTTTGGGAGCACCTCATGGCTCACCTTGTGTCCACCGGGGCTCACAAGAGGCTAGAGGGCCTCTGCTTCTCCCTTGTTTGGACTCCAGGAGCCTGACTCTGTTTCTAAACACCAGTATCAGATTAGGCAATTCTGCAAACAAAACCAAGGCCCCTGGCCAGCTGCCCAGGGTGTATAAAATGCCAGGCACAGAGGCCAGAGGTGAGCATGCTGACACACTATGAGTGAAACAGAACAGGGGAGGAGTCCACCAGTCAAAGGCCTGGGGGCCAGATCTGACCTGAAGCCTCCCCTAGGCCCCTCTATCCTAGGGTACCTCAGTACAGGACTTTCTGGCTACAAACTTCATCTATTTTATGTCAGAGGATGACTCCTGGGAAAGCAGGGACCCTGTCGGTTCGAAGCTCATATTTTGGCCCTTGGCTTTGTTCTGTTAATCTAGTTCTCACCTCAAAACAGGCCTAACAAATGATTGAAGAGAATGGCTGTGAATATTAGTGGTCTAAAGTCAATAATTTTTAATATTTAAAATATGTCAACAGACTGAAAATGGGAATGATGAAGCATTGGTTGTAAATTGTCTTTGCCAGTGGGGGAGAATGTTTCCATCTTAAGAACAAAACAGACACTTTGCACACATGACAGGCAGAAAGTGAAAGTCACTCAGTTGTGCCTGACTCTTTGTGACCCCATGTACTGGAGTCCATGGAATTCTCCAGGCCAGAATTCTGGAGTGGGTCGCCACTCTCACTGATGGCTTCCCTGGAGGCTCAGCTGGTAAAGAATCTGCCTGCAATGTGGGAGACCTGGGTTTGATCTCTGGGTTGGGAAGATCCCCTGGAGAAGGGAACAGCTACCCACTCTAGTATTCTGGCCTGGAGAATTTCATGGACTGTATAGTCCATGGGGTCATGAAGAGCTGGACACAACTGAGAGACTTTCACTTTCACATGGCCTAGTTTATGGTCAAATTGTTGGGTTTCCATGGTTTGGGTACTTTCTTGATGGGACTGCTGAAACAAATCTGTCTAGATGATATAATGTTTTTAGTTGCTAAGTTGTATCCAACTCTTGGTGACCCCATGGACTGTAACACACCAGGCTTCCCTGTCTTTCTCCCAGAGTTTGGTCAAATTCATGTCAATTGGGTCAGTGATCCCATCCAACCATCTGATCCTCTGTCGCCCCTTCTCCTCCTGCCCTCAGTCTTTCCCAGCATCACGGTCTTTTCCAATGAGTCAGCTCTTCGCATCAGGTAGCCAAAGTATTGGAGCTTCAGCATCAGTCCTTCCAATGAATATTCAGGACTGATTTCCTTTAGGATTAACTGGTTGGATCTCCTTGCTGTCCAAGCAACCCTTAAGAGTCTTCTCCAGCACCACAGTTTGAAAACATCAATTCTTCAGTGCTCAGGCTTCTTTATGCTCCTAGTCTCACATCTATTGGAAGGACTGATGTTGAAGCTGAAACTCCAATACTTTGGCCACCTCATGCGAAGAGCTGACTCATTGGAAAAGACCTTGATGCTGGGAAAGATTGAGGGCAGGAGGAGAAGGGCACGACAGAAGATGAGATGGCTGGATGACATGACCAACTCGATGGACATGGGTTTGGGTGGACTCAGGGAGTTGATGATGGACAGGGAGGCCTGGCGTGCTGTGATTCATGGGGTCGCAAAGAGTCAGACACGACTGAGCAACTGCACTAAACTGAACTGAACTGAACTGATGGGACCTGATGCCATGATCTTAGCTTTTAGAGTGTTGAGCTTTAAGCCAGGCTTTTAAACTCTCCTCTTATCAAGAAGTTCTTTAGTTCCTCCTAGATTACTACCATTACAGTGGTATCATCTGTATATCTAAAGTTGTTGATACTTCTCCCAGCAATCTTGATTCCAGCTTGTGATTCATCCAACCTGGCATTTTACCTGATGTACTTTGTTTATACATGTACTTGGCAGAAAGTGAAGAGGAACTAAAGAGCCTCTTAATGAGGGTGAAGAAAGAGAATGAAAAAGCTGGCTTAAAACTCAATATTAAAAAAACAAATTCATGGCATCTGGTCTCATCACTTCATGGCAAATAGAAAGGGAAAGGGTGGAAGCACTAACAGATTTCCTTTTCTTTGGCTCTAAAATTGCTGTGGATGGTGACTACAGCCTTGAAATTTGAAGACAATTGCTTCTTGACAGGAAAGCATGACAAACCTAGATGGTGTGTTAAAAAGCAAAGACATCGTTTTGCTGACAAAAGTCCTGATAGTCAAGGCTGTTGTCTTTCCAGTAGTTATATACAGGTGTGAGAGCTGGACAGTAAAGAAGGCAGAGTGCTGAAGAACTGATGCTTTCAAACTGTGGTGCTGGAAAAGACTCTTAGGAGTCCCTTGAAAAGCAAGGAGATCAAACCAGTCAGTCCTAAAGGAAATCAACCCTGAATATTCATTGGAAGGACTGATGCTGAAGCTGAAGCCCCAATACTTTGGACACCTAATGCAAAGAACTGACTCATTGAAAAAGACCTTAATGCTGGGAAAGATTGAGGGCAGACAGAGAAGGGGGGGAGGCACAACAGAGGATGAGATGGTTGGATGGCATCACCAACTCACTGCACATGAGTTTGAGCAAACTCTGGGAGATAGTGAAGGACAGGGAAGACCCTCCTGCAGTGGGGTCACAAGGAGTGGACACACCTTAGCAACTGAACAACAATACTCTTCTTTGGTCAATGATTGTTAAGCAGTTAGCTGTGATATTGGTGTTTTCGTGAGAGGAGGTAAACTGAAGTCCTTCTACTCCACCATCTGAATCACTGCAGAAACATTCTGGAAATCAAGCATGCTAATCTCCTAAACCCATTAAAAAATACCTTGGAGAAGAAACATGGAGTTCCCACAACATAGTTTTCCTTTACCCTTCCTTCATCCTTCCTTCTATCTTATGGTGTTCCAGCCAGTTTGCCATTTACTTTCCATGAGGATCCCTGCTTCTTATCTCACTTCCTTTGGTTTTCCACTTTGTGGAGAAGCATTCACGTCTTTTGGGTCTTTTCTCAAAGGACCAACATCTGCTAGATCAAGGCTTCTCAAAGTTTCAGCTGAATAAGTCTTCTTTGCTCTTTTATAACATCTTGAACATCATTCCACATCAGCAAATAAAGAGCTTTCTAATTTCCTTAGATAGCATAGAGTTCCATGGTACAGGTATACTGTAATTTATTTAACCATCCCTCACTGATGATCATTTAGGTTGCATCCCAGGTGGCACTAGTGGTAAAGAACCTGCTTGCCAATGCAGGAGACATGAATGCAAGCTTGACCCCTGGGTCCAGAAGATCCCCTGGAGAATGAGATGGAAACCCACTCCAGTATTCTTGCCTGGTTAAATTCCATGGACAGAGGAACCTGGTGAGCTATAGTCCGTAGACTCACAAAGAGTCGGACTCATAATTTCTTCCTTCAAAAGCCTGCCTCTCCCTTAGTCTTATCAATCTTTTTTTTTTATTGTTTTTGCCATACAATGTCATGATATCACCATGGGTTTACATATGCTCCCCCAGTCTTATCAGTCTTAATGAGTGACTCCAGTCTTCCAGTTATTGAAGCAGATAATTTTTTATTTATCCTGGGAACTTCTCTTTTACTCAAACTTCACAAACTGTGGTTTTAGAGAAGACTCTTGTGAGTCCCTTGAGATCA
This sequence comes from Antilocapra americana, assembly GCA_007570785.1. Taxonomy (NCBI): domain Eukaryota; kingdom Metazoa; phylum Chordata; class Mammalia; order Artiodactyla; family Antilocapridae; genus Antilocapra; species Antilocapra americana. The sequence goes on from ML663557.1 coordinate 30,348,531, forward strand.
AACCAGTCAATCCTAAAGGAAATCAACCCTGAATATTCGTTGGAGGGATTGATGCTGAAACTGAAGCTCCAATACTTTGGCCACCTGATGTGAAGACCTGACTCACTGAAAAAGACCCTGATGGAAAGATTGAAGGCAGGAGGATAAGGGGATGACAGATGATGAGATGGTTAGATGGCATCACCAACTCAATGGACATAAGTTTGAGCAAGCTCCAGGAGATGGTGATAGACAGGGAAGCCTGGTGTGCTGCAGTCTGTGGGGTCGCAAAGAGTCGGACACAACCGAGCAACTGCACAGCGACAACCACCACATCCAATTCACCAGAAAACCTTGTTGCTCAACTCAGAAGTATATCCTCCCTTATTTTTCTTCTGGATTATTGAAATAGCTTCCTAAATAGCCTCCTTGCTTCCACCCTTGCCTCTGTATCAGTCAGGTGCACAGTGGGTAATAGATGGTACATTCAGAGGACATGATTACACAGAGGTCATCAAAGGAGCTGATTACAAGTTGTGGGCAGGGTCAAGAGTATCAATAAGAGATGGTGAAATATCTCACCCCTGGGACAGGTGGAGAATTATAAGTGCTAAAAAGGCCTACCAAAAGGAAACCATAGCCTTTCGTAGGAAAAGTAATTTATTGTCCAACTATAGGCCAATAGAGAGCCAGGGAAGTCTCTAACTTCCTGCCTCTCTCTCCCATTGGCTGAATCTAATCAGAAGTCAGCATATTGGGAGTTCTTTGGAATAGTCCATGGAGGTTGAGGTTAGCCTCCCAGTGGCAGAGAGAAGGGTGGGGAGAGGGACAATGGATTTAGAGGGCAAATGGGGAATATCCACCAAACACCAGCTCTGTCCCCCATGTGCCTACACCATGGTCTGTTCTCATAACAGCCAGAACGATCTATTCAAACTAGAGGGCACAGCAGAGCCACAAGCTGGATGGAGCCTGGGTCTGTGAAACACTAAATGGAGCACAGCTGCCTGCCAACCACGAAGCCTCATCTTGGTTACATAAACAAGAAACAAGCCTCTATCATATTTGGGTTAAAAGCTATCTAGGTATCTGTTTGTTACAACAGTTTAGCCCACATAACTGATACTTCTGTAAAACAAAAGTCACAATGTCATCTCCATAGAATTGTTGGGAAAATTCAATAAGATATGACTGCTTAGAGCTATGCTTGGCATATTATTAAGCAATGGTAACAGTTATGTAATATTTGAAAATCATGTTATTAATCATTTTTTTTAAAAAAGAGACATGTCTTATAGGATTGGGGAGATTTTTCTAGATGAACTGTGGAGGGAGTATATATCAGTGGGAGGGGAGAATTACAGCCTCTCCTCACCAAGAAGCTCTTGGTCCCCTTGGCCTCCAGGCAAGCACAGGAGAAAAGAAAATTTGTCTCACCCCTCTGCTGAGCAAAGCAGCCCCACTGTGGATCACACTGTGGTAGCGTCTGGCCCCAAGAGACCATACTTCCCATCATTCACTCCCCGGGGTGTCCCCTCCCACACTGAATCTGGGCTGGCCCATGGCTTACCTTAGGATATGGTGTGCCTGCTCCAGGTCAATGCCTTTAGCAGGACCAGACCCTCTACTTTGGGGAGTCCTAAGTCATGGTAAGTAGGGTGGCTGCCCTGTGGGAGAGACCACATGCAGGGGTCACATGGTCAGGGAGAGACTCTGAGACTCTGTAGGGATGGAAAGTGAGTCACCCAATCACCCCAGGTGAGCCCAGCCCTCCATGTCTCTCCACAAAGGTACCAGATTTGTGCATGAACTGTGCAGAAGCTCTTCAGCCCAGTGGCGCCCTGGATGGTGGCCACTCCCGCTGACATCACACAGAACAGAAGATTCACCTCGCTGAGCCCAGTCAACCCTCAGATTCAAGCAATAATAACATGGGTTGTTTTAAGCCACTAAGTTCTGGGGAGCTTGTGATGTGGCAGCAGGTAACCAGACAGCCACCCAAGCCACAGGAGTAGTTTTTGCTGCCTTGAATTTCCAGCTCCCCCAGCTGCTCTCATTGAAGGGGAAACCAAGGGTGATGTTGCAACCAGAGGCTCAGGCAGGGGTGGAATTCTCCAGGCACTCTTGGGTGGGGGGTGGGGGGAGTCTGGATCCTGCCCCCTTGCCCAGCCGGGGAGGCTGAGCTCCGCTGCTTGTCACCATTCCTCTTCTTGATTGGCACTTTAATGAGGGCAGAAGGGGCTGACCCCCTGCCAGGGGGCCAGTTCATGCCCCGTTTATCTCACAGCTCCGGGCAGACTAGAACAACACTGCAGGCGAGCAGCCGGCCAGGAGCCCCCGCCCTCAGTGATGGATTGAGTGACCGCGGAGAGTTGGCAGCTGAAGTGTGTGGTGGCTGCACCGTCCTGTCAGCGAGCAACAATGGAGCCCGGCCTGGCCCGCCCGCTCTTCCCGGGGGCCGGGAAGAGTGACAGCAGCTCCCGGGGCCCCAGTTCCCTCCTCTCGCCCTCCCCCAACACCAATGCCAAGTTTCAAAGGACAGACCTGGGGACAGAGCCCAGTAGACTGGAGCAACTGTCCTGGGGTCCCGGGGGGTGGTGCACGGGCTGGGGTAGGGAATTCTGGGCTCCCAGGATTGTGAAAAACGGGTGCACAAAACTTCATCTCTTCTGGTTCCTGGCTTCAGAGTCCCAGACTGGCTTGGGTTCTCAGCAAACGGCCCTCCTGTCGGTTTCAAAGACGGATTTTGGACTCCTGCAAACTGTGGAGGATCCCAGCTGGGTCTTTTGCCCAGCTGTGCAGACTTGAGTGAGTTTGACAACCTTTCTGAACCTTAAAGCCCTCATCTGTAAGAGGCTAATACTACTTCTGCCTCCATCACCACCAGGTTCTTGTGAGAATGACAGGAGACTTGCTAGCAGAGCCTCCCTCCCAGAAGGCAGGATCCTAGGAGCAGAGTCTCAGTTTACCTGATTGTCTTCAACCATCTCCATGGCACCCAGGCCTGTGCTGATGACAGACTGAGCGCTACCACTGGTGGCAACCCCCCCTCCCTCCCCCAGTTGCTGTCAGGATCCGTCACCAGGGGGCATACCATCAGCACCACGCCCTGAAGGGCAAGGGCAAACCCATTTTACAAGTGGGGAAAACTGAGGCCCAGTGAGGTAAATTTGCCCAGGATGCTATGGAGCATAGAGACAGATCAGGGAATCTGACCCAGAATTGCCTGGCTCCAAAGTCTATGGAGACATCCTCAAGGCCCCAAGTGATGGGGTGAAATTTTCCAGCAAGGATGGGTGGAGAGCCAGTGACAGCCCCTGGGTGTTTGTAGAGCAGTTCACAGAACACACAGCAGATGGTTTTGTGCCCAGGGGGACGACCATGCTCATCACCCTGGGACCACAGAGTGAACTTGAGCTCTGAGCCCTCCTCTGCACCTCGAGGGGAGCAAGGGCAACCTCGGGCAATACAGTCTCTCCAGCTTGGGGCAGTCACAGTGGTCTGGCCTGAGTCCCAGGGTCCCCGAGTCAGGGATCCTCCCACTAAGCCCATGCCAAGACAGGACAGTCACGGGAGCCCCTGCTGACTGGTCCCTAGAGCTGGGGAGGGGACAGGACAGAGCTGCACGGATGGTTCTTCAGATCCTAGCGAGCCCTGGAAGGGGAGGAAGGGGCCTTCCTGGTTCTCCCTGGAGGAAACTTCACCTCCCCGTGAACTCTGGATGGCGGGAGGCCAGGCCCCAGCAGAGGTCAGAGAAAGCAGCAGGGTGACAGTGAGGCCATATGGCTCTCCCTGCTCTCTGCCTCCCGTCCTCCCCAAATATGTTCTGCCCCTCAACTCTCCTGACACCTTTCCCACCCATCAGGTAAGAGATGGGCTGCTTGGGTGGGGCAGGGGCAGATGGGGCCCTGAAGGTGGGCCAGACCAAGACAGGAGTCCGCTAAACACCTACCCAGCAGACTGGGAGGGACCTTGTCTTTCAGCCCAACTCTAGACTCTGCTGAGTGGGAGCTGGAAACTGCTGCTTCCTTTATCATCGGCCATCTCTTTGTGTGGTTATTTGGTTAAGAAGGATGAGGGTCATCACTACTCACTCAGCTGGGTGTCCCCAGTCCCCGGCAGACAGCCTGACACAAAATAGATGCTCAATAAATACTCTTTAACTAGATGCTGTTTGGCCAGTGTGCATCCCTCAATAGACTGTGGGATCCACTGGGGCAGGGATGTGTCTGTTTCACTCACCATTATATCCCAGTACCCAGAGTCTTACACACAGAAAGCTGGAAAGTCGATAAATAAATGAATTCCATGCACAAGGAGAAAGAAAGAAAAAATAGCAGCCACAACAAAATCAAGAAAACTGACAGATTGAGGCAAGAGCTCTTCAGAAAGAGGAGCTTCTGAGCCCTTTCATTTCAAAGGAATTATAACACATGCTTCAGTGAGCCCAGTCCCCAGGGAACCAAGACATCAGGAAAGCTGACTGAGCCCAAGACGAAATCAGCTAGATCACTCTGACCCATAAACCAGCAGACTTGCATGTCTGCCCACTTTGTTTCCAGACAGTGCTGGAGGGAAGGAGGCCCTAATGCCACCCAGGACAGCTCTAGGAAGGAACAGACGTCAAACCCCACCAACTTAAATTTTGTGAACAAAGTAAAATGTCAGGAAACATGAGGTTAAGGTAGAATGGCTGCAATATATAAAGAGTTCATAAACCAAAGAAGGGGCTTCCCTGGTGGTCCAGTAGTTAAGAATCCACTGTTCAACACAGGGGATGCTGGCTTGGTCCCTGGTCAGGGAACTGAGATTCTACATGTATGCCTGCATGTTCAGTTGTGTCCAATTCTTGCGATTCTGTGGACTGTAGACTGCCAGGCTCTTCTGTCCATGGAATTATCCAGGCAAGAATAGTGGAGTGGATTGCCATTTCCTCCTCCAGGGGATCTTCCTGACCCAAGGATCGAAACTGCGTCTCCTGTGTCTCCTGCATTGGCAGGCAGATTCTTTACCACTGAGCCACATGCTGTAGGGCAACTAAACCCATATGCCACAACTACTGAGCCTGCGTGCTCTGGAGCCCTCCGGACACAACTAGAGAGTAGCCTGTGCGCTGAAACAAACAAAAAAGATCCGGCATGCTGCAAGGAAGATTCCATATACTGCAACTAAGACCTGAAGCATCCAAATAAATAAATGTTTTTAAAAAAGAAGAGGAAAAACATTGAGAGTCCAATACATGTGAGCCAAGAACACAGAACGATCATTCGCATACAAAGAAATCAGAGTCAAGCAGTTGGTCTTCGTTAGCCTGCGGTAAGCGCTGCCTTAAGAAGTTCACGTTGTAATAGAAGTACAGCAAGAGAATCCAACCAACACATGTGAAGTCTGGGGACAGTGACATGTTCCTAATTTTTTTCTATATTATCTATGAAATGCCATAATCCTTTTGTTTGTCCTAAGGAGATTCAAGCATTCCTGTCTTAATTAAATCTCTTAAACCAAACAGGTTCCTGCAAGATGTAATTCTTGCATGCAGGTGTGAAAGTCTGGAAACAATTTACATATTCACAACCCTGACAGCTGTGTCTGGGATAAAATTAATTTATTTTTGGGTTGTCTGGGTTCCACAGGTAATGTAATTACAGGCACATCTTGTTTGTTACGCTTTGCTTTATTGCACTTAGCAGATACTAAGTTTTTTAACAAACTGAAGGTTTTTGGCATTGCTGGGTTGTCAGGTGATGGTTGGCATTTTTAGTAATAAAATGGTTTTTTGTGTGTAAATTTTTAATTTTGCTTTTCATTGGTGTATAGTTGATTAACGACGTTGTGTTCTTTCTGCTGTAAACTAAATCGGCTATACCGATACAGTAATCAACACTTTTTACGTTATTTTTCCATATGGGTCATTACAAATTATAAAACGTTTATAAATAAAGGTGTGTACATTTTTAAAAGACAATGCTATTGCACATGAAATAGACTATAGTATGAAAGTGAAAGTCACTCAGTTGTGCCCGACTCTTTGCAACCCCATGGACTATACAGTCCATGGAATTCTTCAGGCCAGAATACTGGAGTGAGTAGCTGTTCCCTTCTCCAGGAGATCTTCCCAACCCAGGGATCCAACCCAGGTCTCCCATACTGCAGGCGGATTCTTTACCAGCTGAGCCACAATTTTTATATGCACTAGGAAACCAAAATTTTGTGTGACTCACTTTATTGCAATATTCACTTTATTTTAGTGGTGTGGAACCCAACCTGCATTATCCTCAATGTGTACCTATACTGTTGAATAGTCAAGTTACCCTTTAAAGACTCATTTAGGGCAGTTCTGAGAAATACTGGAAATATGAAAACATTGTAAGCTATCAGGTCAAAGCTCCCAAGTCATGCTTTGATTTGGGTACTTTGAAAGTACTGCTTGTACCTGAGGCACAGAAGTATGAAAATAAAAATCAAATGATTGGGTGAATTAGGAAAACAAAAATCACAATAACACTATGAGCGGTGGTATCATACCGTTTCTATCTGACAGTCTGGGACTCTGAGGTTTGTCAAGCTCCCCGGCCCTGAACCACCACGTTGGAAAGTCTTATCACTGCTCATCATCCAGGAAGAGCTGATTAAGGCAGTACCAGGAGGCCATATTTACTAAGTTGGTTTTTAAAAAACGTGTTTTTAAAGCCACACCCAGCCTTGGCAAGCATTCAGAGACCTTCATATCCTTACCCTGCTGCTGAAGGCACTGCAGATTGGTGTGTCACCCTTTTGAAAAGCAATGTGATGACACCCAGGAAAAAAAAAGCCACAAGACTATTATGTTCTCAGGATATGTAACTTCTACTGGAATTCATCCCAGAGGAAAGGTTTAAAAGATGCAAAAGCCGCAGCTGCTAAAATATTCACAGTTGCATTGTTGTCAATGGAGAAAAATTGGACACAACCTATACGTCCATTAGAAAAAGAACCTACAAACAATATGGGAGAACCACATGAAGGAATGGTATAAAGTCATTAAAATGATCTTTTTAAAAATAATGGTATTTATTTGGCTATGCTGGGACTTTGTTGCTTTTCTCTCTCCAAAGGTGACGGGCAGGGCTTACTCCCCAGCTGCAGTGCACGGGCTTCTCATTGTGATGGTTTCTCTTGCTGTGGAGCCCAGGCTCTAGAGTGTTCGGGCTTCAGTAGTTGTGGCACATGAGCTGAGTACTTGTGGCTCCTGGGCTCTAGAGCACAGGCTCAGTAGTTGTGGCACGTGGGCTGAGTTGCTCTGCCACATGTGGGATCTTCCTGGAGCAGAGATTGAACCCATGTCTCCTGCATTGATGGACAGATTCTTTACCACTGAGCCACCTGGGAAGCCCTAAAATGACCTTTGAAGTGAGAATATTAAAGGTTGTGTTGAAATTTTAAAAATCTATTGAACTACTAAGTAAAAATTGTAAACCATAAACATAATTTAAAAAACTATGATGACAGACAAATTTATCTGTGCTGGCTTCCAAGGACCATCTGAGGCAAGAAAATAGTACTTGTTAAGCAGTTGGTAAATGCCCTACATATATATTTTTGTCTTTTCATCTTTTTCTTTCTTGTTACAACATCTTTTTAATAATACTAGACATATATTTTAAAACAATGGTCCCATGGACAGACCATCTGCTCTGGGAAGCCCCTGGCCCAGGAACTGTGGGAAAGGCAGGAAGCAGAGAGGTCACCAGGCCCTAGGGAAATCCCACTGTTTGGCAGGCCTTGCCTGAAGGGGAACCTGTTTTCTGGGTGGGGGGGGGGTGGCAAGATGCCGATGGCCACAAGAGCCCATTTTAAAATAATTAGCTGTCTTTGAAGGATCACATGAGTATCTGCTGTCATTCATTCGTTCATTCATTCATTCACTGACTCACTCATTCAACGTAGCTGAACGGGGCAGGTCCCCTGGGACAAATCCAGCTGTCAGGGATCCATCTAGGGAAGGCAGCCCTGATGCAGGAAGATGTCTACTGAGACCTAAATGCCTTTTAACATTGTTGTAATTTTTAAAATTAATGATGAGGGAAAAGGAGAGGGTGGGATGAATTGAGAGAGTAGCATTAACATCCAAGCACCACTGTGTGTCAAATAGATGGCTAGCGGGAAACTGCCTTATAGTACAGGGAGCTCAGCTCAGTGTTCTGTGATGATCTAGAGGGGTGGGAAGAGGGAAGGGTGGGAAGAGGGTGGGGGAGCATGGAATGAAGGCTTTAAGAGGGAAGGATATATGTATACTTACAGCTGATTCATGTTGTACTGCAGAAACGAGCACAACACTGTAAAGCAATTATACTCCAATTAAGTAATAAATTGCAGTTTCTCAAGTGGTGCAGTGTTAAAGAATCCATCTGCCAATGCAGGAGACACAAGAGACAAGGGTTTGATCCCTGAGTCGGGAAGATCCTCGGGAAGAGGAAATAGCAACCGGCTCCAGTATTCTTGCCTGGGAAATTCTATGGACAGAAGCACCTGGCAGGCTACAGTCCTTCAGGCCACAAAGAGTCAGACATAACTGAGCGCGCGCACACACCCACACACATGCACAAATAATAAATTTAAAAAGGAAAACAAAAATAATGAGTATTTTGTACTTTGTAGTTAGGAAGCACAGCCAATTTCATGTTAGGAGACACAAGTAGGGTGATGGTTGACAGAATCCCAGGAGGATTTCTTGAAATGGGGGATCTCTTCCTCAGAAAGACACATTTTCATCCTTCCTACCCTGGGCTCAGTTATCTGGCTCAGGTTCTGAGGCCCTGGTCTAGGATTATGGGGATAATGCCTACGGGGTCCATCCCCAACAGTTCCCTGTCCACCGCCTGCCAGGCTCCCAGTCCGTCCAAGTAGGACCAGGGGGGAGGGAGTGACTCTAACTGTGAGCAGAGCCCCTCTCTCAGGACCACAACATAAGGAGACCATCTTCTTGATGTGATTAGGCGGAAACTGGATTTATCTGTTTAATAGGAAGGATGGTTTTGGGTCCAACAAAAGAGCAGAAGCAGCTTCTCAGGGCCCGCAGCTGTGAAGAGATGCCCATTTTCCCTTCCTACAGATGTCTCAGGCCTGTCAGCCCTGAATATTGGTGGAAACAAAGCTACCACACAGCAGGGACCAAAGCACTCAGGTCTCCACTTCCTCCTAGCAGCATGCGTGCTAAGTCGTTTCAGTCGTGTCCAACTCTCTGTGACCCCATGGACTGTAGCCCTCCAGGCGCATCTGTCCATGGGTTTCTCCAGGCAAGAATCCTGGAGTGGATTGCAATGCCCTCCTCCAGGGGATCTTCCTGACCCAGAGATCGAACCCGTGTCTCTTAGTCTCCTGCATTGGCAGGCGGGTTCTTTACCACTAGAACCACCCTCGCAGCGTGGGTAGCATTCAAATGTCTGCAGCAGTGAGAAGGGGGCCAAGTTTTTGAGCTTTTCTGCAGAGCTGCAAGTTCACATCTTCCCCTCCGCCTTCTCCCTAGGAGGGAGGCTTCCTTTCCAGGCAGCTGCATTCTTAGATTCTTCCTCAGTCTTTGGGAAGGTTGGTACTGAGTTCCCATCTTACAGAGACCTAAACTGAGGCTTTGAGGACTGAAGTCAGATACCCACATCGCTCAGATGGCAAGTGACAGAGCCTGGGCTCTATCAAGATCAGCCATCTCCCACCCGGCCCCTCTGCAGTGGGTAGGACCACATGGTTATCATGTCAGGGAAGCAGATATAGAGAGGATAATCCACCAGGAGGGCCAAGGGCAAGTCTAAAGTCTTGGCCTCCATCTGGGTTCTGACACTGCCCCTCGGCCCTCTGCTTCGAGTTCCCAGCTCTCAGCCTCACCCCACACCACTCCCTTTTCTAAGCTGTCCCCTCCTTATCATTCCAACCTCAGCTCAAGTGTCACCTCTCCCTTAAGGCCATCACCGAGCAGCCCAGTCACTGTCAGATATCTGCCCTGTGGTTGGTCTGTGTACCTGCCCGTCTGTCCATCCACCTCCAGACACATCTCAGTCTCTCTCACCTGCTGTCCCCTCCCACATCAGCCCCCCCCCCCCCCCGCTCACTCTCTCTGTATCCCTGGCACCAGGGCCTGTGCCCAGCACTCTGCAACCATTCAGTCCCGATGAACGGAGGGAACATCAGGCCACCTCCTGTGCCTCATGCCCACTGAACCACTTGCCTTTCACCTCCTGGCCCTGGGCACTCATGCCGTCGGGCCGTGCATTTCCTCTGGGCACCGTCCATGTGTCCAGGCTGGGCATCCATGGGGGAACCGGAAAGTGGGAGGAGAAGCCGGGCAGCTGGGCCTCGGGAGCCCTCAGCTCCTCTGCACACTCCCTTCCTGTGACTTCCCTGGGGTCTGCCTGCCCATCATGCCCCTCTCAGCACACGCTCTGTAGCCTGATGGCCCACGGCCATTTCTTCCTCCGGCCTGGTGCTGAGAAGGCTCCAGAGACTGGCTGTCGCTTGAGGGGACCCCTCAGACCCAGTCTACCAGAGGGAGTGCCTCTTCCTTTGCTCGAAGATGAACCTGGTCCCTTAAGGAGTGGTTCAGGCTAGAGAAAAAGCAAAGAGAGGGTAGGTGGGGAGGAGGTTCCTGAACCTTAAGAGCCACCCCCAGCGAGGACACTGGGCAAGGGGGAGAGAAGGTGGGTGGTCTGTCCAGACTGCCCAAGTCTGAACTTCAGGCTGATGGAGCCCTGGGTCCTGAATGGATGTCGGCAGCTCCTCGCAGGGCCTGCTGCCCAGACCCGGTCCTGGGTGGGCTCCACCCTCAGCCTCTCACCTGGGGTGGCAGTGGTGGTGGTTGGGGAAGAGGCAGGTGACAACCCCCCCCAACGAGGTGACAGCCTCAGGGCGCGAGCTGCCGCCACCTGAGAGTGGGCGAGGAACAGGTTCGCTGGGTGAAAAGTTCACCGTGAGGGGAGCTGTCTGTTTCCCTCGCTTAATTTATCCACTATTTGGCTAACCTTGCTCTGAACCCAGGCCCCGAGACCCCTCTCCTCTCTCCCCCGCCTCCCCACTGGGCTTCCGAGCCCCGCCACCAGACCTCCTGCCCGGCGCCCAGAGGCGGGGGCCATGCTGGCCTTGAAGAGGCCTCGGGCCCTTGGGCCGCCCCAGGGGGAAGAGGCTGGTAGCCTGGCCAGGAGGTTATTTATGACCTGAAACTTCCCATCCTTAGTAACCAAAATAAAGTCCGGTTGCTGGCGAGGTCCAGGCCCCCAAATGCCAGACATGGGCCGAAGGAGTGCTCAGAAGGCGCCCCACCCCGCTCGCCTCCGCCAAACACACAACTGCTTCAGAGACTGTGACCTTTCCTTGGGGGGCCATCTGTCATCCTGGCCTGGGGTGGGAGCAGGATGCAGGGACCAGCCGGTCACAGAGAGGAGGCCAGCCTCCTTGCCTGGCCCTGGGTGGCCCCTGGTCCCGACCTTCTGCCTGTTCTGGGCACGCTGGTCCTGTACGTGCTTCCCCATCCTAGCCTCCTTCTTCTGTGGTGTGGGGACACGAGGGCAGGAAATAAGAGGGAGACAGATGAGGGCAGGGAAAGTTCGGGAGGGTTGTGGGGGAGACAGGATGGCCATCACAGCAGCGACAGCCACCCACCGGTGCTGGCAAGAGTGACCCCCTGAAGTCCATGTGGCAGCCCCACTCACAGCTGAGAAGATGGACCGGGGGTTGCCAAGGCACCCCCCTCAGGCTCCAAGTTGTTCATACCAGAACGAGGATTCCAACCTGGGTCGCTCTGACCCCAAAGCCAGGCTCTCAGCCACTGTCCTCTCTGCCGTTCTCCCTTTTCATACTCTCGTTAAGATCCCTTTTTGGCAACTATAAAAGCAACACGTGTTCCAACAGCCAGTGGAAGCACAAGGATGCATAAGGAGTGAATTGTCCCACCTCGCACTCTTCCAGCCCCGCACTTCAGAGGTCTATCCTCCACTTTCCCCACCACATGCCCAGATGCACACAGACTCACTGGGCACTCATGCGTGTGCACACGTGGGCTGTGAGCAGACAGGGAGTCCCTCATCTGTGCAAGGACGGTGACATCCCACATCCACATCCCTCTGCAGCTGGTGTACCAACCGTGTGTGGGGGCGGCTCCCAGCCTGTCTGTCCTGCCTCCCACACCAGTGTTGCTTCAAACCACCCGCTTCTCTACATGTGCCCCCTCCTGCCCTGGGTCACCTCTGGTTCTCAGCCTGATTACTGAACTTCTCCCTGCTTCCGCCTGTGTCCTCCATAATCAGATTTCTCTGGGTCCAGAATGATCTTTCTAAAATGCAAGTCTGGGGCTTCCCTGGTGATCCAGTGGTTAAGAATCTGCCTGCCAATGCAGGGGACACTGGTTTGATCACTGGCCTGGGGAGATTCCACGTGCTGCAGGGCAACTAAGCCCAGGCACCAAAACTACTAGCCCGTGCCCTAGAGCCCATGCTCAGCAACAAGAGAAGCCACCGCAATAGGAAGGCCACTCACCGCAACTAGAGTAACCCCTGCTTGCCAAAACCAGAGAAAGCCATGCACAACAACGGAGACACAGCACAACCATGAATAAATAAACAAAATTCAAGTCTGCTCATGACACTGCCCTGCTCAAGTGCTTTCTCCCTCAGGAGAAGGTCCTACACCCTTACCAGGGCCCGTCATGCCCCCTACGAGTTGGCTTCCTTGACTTTCCTGACCCCTGTGGCCCCTCACCTGAGCATCAGCCTCTGTCCATTGCCCCTAAGCTCTTCTTTACCTGAGTCTTCCCTCTCTGATCCTTCTGCTGGGGTCTCCTCCAGGTCTCAGCTTCGGTGTCAGCTCCCTGGACCACCATCTCCACCCTGTCTAACAGGTCATGACTCGAGCCAGGCTCCCTCTCCCTCATGGGCTGAAAGCTCAGAGAGGACCAGCTATGTCTGTTGAGTTCACTGCCACGCGCCAGGACCTGACCCAGGACAGCTTTTCAGAGCTCTTTGTTGGAAGTTAAGTGACACCAAATGAACAGGGGAAAACCATGCATCCATTCTAACATTCCAGGACCACTCTACCCTGGCTCCCAGAGTGCATTATTGGCCCCAAATGGCCTCTCACTGCCACTGGACAGGGGCTCCTCTGAAAGCCTTTGTAAGCAGCCTCCGCCTCCCTCTCCTGGGTGGGGAGAGATGGTGCTAGGGTGAGGCTGAGTGGGATGGTGTGGACCCTGGAGATCTCACCTACGGACCTCAGGATGGCCCCACGAAGGACTTCCAGACAGGACTAGACACTTGCCAAGCACTGAGTCAGCCAACTGCTCCCCAGGTGGCCCACTGACTGCCAGTCAGAGGGGCCAGCGGTCGACAGTGGGGCTGCCAACTGCCCGTTACCACTTAGGCCAACTGTCAGTCAAGAGAGGCGAAAGTCCCACTCTAGGATCTCAGGACTGCCTGGCCGGGCATGGCCAGCTGCCACTCCAAAAAGTCCAGGGGCAAGTCGTGGAGTCCATCAATGGTCATTCTAGTGACAGTTATTTTTGCTACCCAGTGTCCTTTCTCTCTTCTTCTGGCCAGGGCACTCCACTGGACCTTTGGAGAACCACCCCTCTCCAATTCTCAGCCCATGTGTTTCAATGGGTTAGCGTCCCTCCCTGGCTGTAAAGATAGATCACATGACTCGGGACTGACCAATCAGAGCAATACATTCCTCTGACCACTGTGACTGGTTCATGTGACTCAAACCAATCCAATGAGAACCAATCAGAGCTAACTCTTTGGACACAATCTCTCCTTTTTTTCTTCTACTATTTATTTTTAATAAATAAGATTTATTAATTTTTGGTTACTTATTTAACTATCTATTTTTGGATGCACTGGGTCTTCTTTGCTTTGCCTGAGCTTTCTCTAGTTGCAGTGAGTGGGGGCTACTCTTTGTTGCGACGTGCAGGCAACATTGTTATGGCACCTCTTGTTGTAGAGCATGGGCTTCACAGTAAAATTGGGGCACACAGTTTCAGTAGTTGTGGCTCATAGGCTTAGTTGTTCCATGGCATGTAGAATCTTCCCAGACCAGGGATCGAACCAATGTCCCCTTCATTGGCAGGCAGATTCTTATCCACTATGCCAGCAGATAAATCCTTTTTCCTGCCTTTGTTTTTTTTTTAATTTTATTTATTTCTTTATTTTTTCTATCTGTTTTTCCTTTACATTATCATGTTGGTTTTGCCATACGTTGACATGAATCCACCATGAGGAGCCAGCTTGCCATTACTAGAACAAGACATCTGAGAATGCAGCCAACAAAGAGGATATGGGATTGGAGGACAGAGAAACTGGGCCCTAAACCAAGTACTGGAAACACTGCTTGCACCTCTGGATCCAGCCATACCTGAAACTATCATTGGGCTTTTTACTTATTTGAACCAATTTCCCCTTTTGCCTAAGCAAAAATCATTGTGAGTGGGACCCGTAGCCACTCAGGGAGTCTGCAAGTATCCAGTGCTAGTCAGGGCACCAGCTCTTGTCTGAAGCTCAGGATGGTTCTAGAGGAACTCCTGACTGAAAGCCACAGATAAGCAAGCTCAATGTTTGCTTCCCTGCTTCTGGCTCCCGAGGCTTGCAATGATGGCTCCACCAATCAGATGTTCCCCCAGCCTTTGACCCAAGCAAGTGATGTGGAGTAGTGGGATGGGGTAATTTTCTTCAATGGCGGCAGCAGCAGAGACTGTCCAAGGCCAGTAGGGTAGCCCAGGGTCCAGACCTTCCTGTGGCAGGATCTGGGGCCTGGGGGCCATCTGTATCCTGTGGACTCTCCCAGTTTTAAAGCCCTGTTTTTGGTTGGCCAGGCCACTCTGGGGCTTCCCAGGTGGCGCTAATGGTAAAGAGCTTGCCTGCCAATGCAGGAGACCTTAGAAATGCCCTGGATAAGGAAGATCCCTGGAGAAGGGAATGGCTACCCCTTCAGTATTCTGCAAGAATGCAGTATTCTTGCCTGGGAAATCCCATGGACAGAGGAGCCTGGCCGGCTGCAGTCCATAGGGTCACACAGAGTTGGACACGACTCTGAAGTGAGTCGGCATGTAGGAGCACTCAGCATGTACACAGGCCATTCTGAGCACCCAACATCCATTCTAGAAAATCTGCAGGTGGGGTCTGTGTCAGTTGCTGAAGCCAGCAGTCCCTTGTGCCCTCGGGGAGGGGCTGGGGTAAACACTGAAGGGAACAGCTCTGGGCACGTTAGACTCCTGCCTGGCTCACCACTGTTCATGCCCTGAGCTGGCACTTTGTGAACTGTTAGGTGTCTCTTGGAGCACCTGGCAGAGTGCTGGGAACATTTTAGAAGCTCAGAAGTTGATGGCGGGGCGCAGTCTGTCCGTGAACATCAGCTTTGTACCTCGGGGGCCTAGAGAGGGTATGTCTGAGGATAGGTTGGGGCACTGAAATAGTAGACGCTCCCTCCTTCCCAGGCCATGGTCAAGAGAGCAGGGCTGACCCCAGCAAGCTCTGGAAGGAGCCTGTGTGCCTGCTAAGTCACTTCAGTTGTGTCCATCAGGCTTCTCTGTCCATGGAATTCTTCAGGCAAGAATATTAGAATGGGTTGCCATTCCCTCCTCCAGGGGATCTTCCCGACCCAGGAAACAAACCCCTATCTCTAGCATCTCCTGCATTGCAGGCAGGTTCTTTATGATAGTGCCATCTGGGAAGACCTCTGAAAGTAGACTCACCTAAAATGTGTCTGATCACAGAAGAGCCTCAGATGCCCACCTAGGCTGGTCTGGCTTGGCCCACCTGCAACAGGAGTGGGGCTCACAGCTGGGCCAGAGGTGCTGGAATCTGACAGTGACATGGATGTGGATCAGCCAGGAAGAGGCCCGGCTGCCTGGCCAGATAACGATGCTAATGAATAATGGCAAGTATTATACTCCGCTTGCTTTACACACAGCCATCCCTTCGTATCCACAGGGGAAATGTTTCCAGGACCCCTGGTGGATACCAAATTATTGGATGCTCAAGTCCCTTAGATAAAATGGTATAGTATTTGTATATAACCTTGGCACATCGTCCAGGCTTCTCTGGTGGCTCAGATGGTAAAGAATCTGCCTGTAGTGCAGGAGACTTGGATTGGATTCCTGAGTCGGGAAGATCCTCTGGAGGAGGAAATGGCTACCTACCCAATATTCTTGCCTGGAGAATCCCATGGACAGAGGAGCTTGGCGGGCTACAGTCCATGGGGTCTCAAGGAGTGGAACATGACTGAGAAACTAACACTATTAATAGATTAGTTATAATATCTGATACAATGTCAATGCTATGTAAATAGCTGTAAATATAATGTAAACACTATGTAAATATTTGCTTGGAAAGCAAATTTAAGTTTTGCTTTTTGAAATTTCCTGGAATTTTTTTTAAATTGCTTTTGATCCACAGTTGGTTGACTCAACAGATTTGGAACCCATGAGTATGGAGGGCAAACTGTTCTAGGCTTCTTATTCAAGAAGCTGTGAAACCCAGAGGTTAAGCACAAGGGCTTTGCAGTTAGACTGTGGGGTTCAGATCCCAGGTCTGCCGGTCACTAGCCGGGTAGCGAGTCTCAAGTGATGACTGCATCACTCCCAGTCTCCGTTTCCTATGTATTGGGATATTTAAAAATGCCTGGAGAATCCCATGGACAGAGGAACCTGGAGGGCTACAGTCCATAGGGTTGCACAGAGTCAGACATGACTGAGCAACTTAGCATGCACACCATTATTAAATACACATGAAGCACTGAGGGTCTGTCATGTACTAATCACAATTAATTTATTACTTTTATTATAAAGTATGTATGATCTAAATGGATTAATTTATACTATGCTTGGTATTTATTAATTTACTTGGTATTTCATTATAATTATCTGGCATTTAGTAATACTGAGCACACACGCATTGATTATTATGTGTTCTCCTCCTTTGGTTGTCACAAACAGCTCACTGGCGAACAGGGCTATTGGTCCCATCCTACAGACAAAGAAACCGAGGCTTAACTCCTTAAGTTACTTGCTCAAGATCCAAGGATTGGAATCTCAGCCCCAGAGACTGAGATCCTAAGTTCAGACTCTCCCCTTCTCTGCAGGTTCCACGGCTTGGGCTCCTCCAGCCCCGCAGCTGGCCCTCAGCTAGTGGGGACCCAGTGTGGCTGAGAAGGTGTGGGTCAGGCCAGAACCCACAGCAAGAAGCCCATCCTACGTGGCATTTGGGAGACGCTCTGCCTCGTGTCATTCTGCATGGGCCAGAAATGTGGACGTGAACATGGCCCCGGGCAGCCCCGGGCCTTGGCTCTGCTTGTGGTCCCTGGTGTGACCTCCCTAAGCAGGATCCTCTTACATGGAAGCAGCAGCAAGGAACAAACACAGCTTGTGCTTCCTTCTGAGTGCTTATTTCCTTTGTCTTGTGAGCACTGAAAAATGAAAAGAATGATAAGGATTTGGCTGGGTGAGGGGGTGGAGTGGGGGTGGCAAGTAGGCTGGCCCAGAAAATTCTGCAGCCTTGGCTCAACTCTCCAAGAGGGCGGTGTGTGGGAGTTTTCAAACTGAGTCCAAAGAAAGAGAAAGTCAAGTGGTGGCCTAGCTGGCCCGAGGAGTCTGAGGTCTCCTGGGTCATTGGGTCCTGCTTGGGGGCCCAGGACCCACCCCTGGGGGCAGAGGCTTCAGGCCCTGATTCTACTGCTGATAGCTCTGTGGTCAGACCACCAAGCTCTGGGCGTCTCCTCAACGGCCAATATTCACGGCCAATATTTCGGGCTCCCACTGCTCCGGGTTTTGATGGAAAAGAAATGGAGAAAACGTGGGCAGACCAGGGCTTCTCTGCAGGGGGTGAACTATCTCCCTGTGGACATTTGCAGAAATGTTTCTAGTTGTCACAGTAGGAAGGGAAGGAGCTCCTGGACTCCAGGGAGTAGAGACCAGGTGTGCTGCCAAATGGCCAGTGGTGCCCAGCACAGCTCCCAGCTGAGAGTCATCCCGACCAAGACGCCAGGAGCTGTTCAGTCGCTCAGTTATGTCTGACTCTTTGCAGTCCCATGGACTGCAGCACGCCAGGCTTCCCTGCCCTTCACCATCTCCCAGAGTTTGCTCAAATTCATGTCCATTGAGTCAGTGATGCCGTTCAACCATCTCATCCTCTGCTGTCTTCTTCTCCATTTGCCTTCAGTCTTTCCCAGAATCAGGGTCTTTTCCAATGAGTCGACTCTTCACATCAGGTGGCCAAAGTATTGGAGCTTCAGCAACAGTCCTTCCATATGAATATTCAGGATTGATTTCATTCAGGATTGATTTGAGGATTGATGTGGAGGGTACCAAAGGGAGAAACCCCGGGGTGAACATGTAATCATAAATGCTGGTTTTATTACTCTGGGGACCCGTGTGGATGTATCCGGAAAGGTGTCTGGGAAGACAGGGTGTGTTGGTTGCCTCTGACATAGGTTCTGTCCCCTCTTCACTCAGACAGCAAATATTTACCAAGTGTCGTCTGAGTCTTGCACTCTTCTAGGTCCTGAGAGGTGGACCTGCCCTTGGGCTCCTGGGGTGGATGATCGAGAGGGTCACACAGATCAAGAGAGCAGGCAAATAATACTGACCCCGATATCCTTGGAAACAACTGTGGGAGACACACACAGTCTACACACAGATATTTTTTTTAGCCACACAAAGGCACAAAGTCCTGCCACAAGCTACCACTTGGAGGATGAACCCTGGAAACATTATGCAAAGTAGAAGCCAGACACAAAAGACCACATCCTGTGTGTGTGCTCCCAAAGCTGTTTGTGGTGACAGTTGCACAACCCTGTGACTACACTCAGCACCACTGAATTGTATGCTTTCAATGGTGAATTGTGTGGTGTGGGAATTTAACCTCAATAAAGCCATTCTATATGAAAGTAATAATCATAACAGCAAAATGGTGAGACGGGTGATGAGGGAAGCAAGTGAAGGCTGAGATGGAGCAACCTAGACCATTGTGGGCATATGGGGCGTCTCCCAGAGGCGATGTCAGCGGAGGTGATGTCTGAGGCTGGCAGGCAGGGATGGGAGGTGGGTGCAGCTGCCTAGGGGTTTCTGGAGGCCAGCCTGTATGTCCAGGCTGGAGAGAGCCTTCTGCCTGATCTTGTAGATTGGATTTTGTACACTTGGCCCCCTGACACCTGGCCTCTGGGCCCTGCATAAACCCTTGGTCACAGCAGCTTCAGCCCAAAGAACCCCGTGACCCCTAGGTCACAACTGTGGAGGATCGGCTGGCTCTCCTGCCAGCCAGTCTGGGAGGGTGGCTCTTTGAGGGCTCTGCCCCCAAGGCCTGTCCACCCGAGGGGGCCCGAGTGCCCAGAGCAGCTTCCCAGCAGGACAGTGGTCATCCTGCCACTCCCAGCAGAGCCTATGGGACTTCTGTGCTGATTTTCTTCCAGAGCCATGAGATTTGGGCACAAAGGGCCAGCCCAGAGCCAGCAATACTGGGAGGTGCCAGAGAAGTGTGTCCCCCTATCCCCCGCCACACCTCGTGTGCAGGGGGATGACAGCTCCTGTGTGAAGACCCTCCCCACCAACCCCCGTCAGGCTCCTTGGCTCTGCCCTCCTCAGGGCCATGAGTCTGGGAGATGGTGAAGGACAGGGAAGCCTGGCGGGCTGCAGTCCCTGGGGCCCCAAAGAGTTGGATACAACTGAGTGACTGAACAACCACCACCCCAGGGCCTCCCCAGCCTCTGCACCCACTGCCCTGTGGGGGTCTTCTGAGCCACACTTTCCTCCCACTCCACCCAAAGGGAGCCAGGCCAGGCCAGGTTGACTGGCTCCCAGAGTCCTGGTGGGCACGGGGGTGGGGTGTCCGGATCTTGGCTGGGAGCTGCCAGGGCTGAGCTGCCGACATCACATTGTCCCCTGGAGTTTCCCAGCTCAGGAGGCAGGAGGGGAGGAACGTCTGGGCCCTTCTGCAGGTGGAAAGGTGACATCACACACAGGAGATCTTAGACCCAGTGGGGCCCCAGAGTCTGGATTTCTCTTCCCAAATACCAGGGCCTTCTACCTCTCAGGGGGCCTCCTGGCCTCATGGTGGACTCTGACAAGCTGGGACCCAGGGGTCTGCTGCATTGATAGAAGCTGAGGCCTCAGGGGGCCATGAGAGAGGTGGGGGGTACAGCTGGACCCCACATGACCGAAGGACAGGGCCCCCCAGGGGTAGGGGGCCACAGCAGTAGGCCCTTGGTTTATGAAGAGAAGTGTGTTAAGGAATGTTAATAAATGGAATTGTAGTATATCAGCCCTACTCAAAGGGAGTGAGAGCAGAGTGACTGGCTTCCCAGCCTTCCTTCTGTGTCAAGGGATATTGTCACCTCCTGGCTTTGCCGGAGATGAGGGGTATCTGTGTATAGATTCTTCTCACATAGACTTCTGGGCTCTTATTAATAAACCTTTACTTTCCATTTTGGAACGCCTTTCTGGAAAGTCAGAGAAGAAATCCAGAGGTGCAGTAGTCGGGGGGTTAGGGAACCCACATCCCCCAACAGGAGCTCTGAAATGACCTTCATTCTCCCTGATCCCATCACCCCTGACCCCGCCATCAGTCCTGCAACTGTTCTCATCCCTCTGTGCTGCTTGGCACTTGAACTGTAGAATTTGTATACTTGTGACCCGGTTCTTTTTTGTCCCCTATCAAACTGAGGTGTCCCCTGAGGCATGGGTTGTCTGCCCCATCAGAAGGTCTCTTGGGGGGGGCTTGCACTGAGCCCTGTGGTCAGCCCAGGAGTGGTCTGTCACCGTGGTCCCTCCTGACCATCAGTTTGGCCCGAGGAAAAGAAAGCCCACTTCTCCAAGCCTTCTGGCCCCAGGAGCAGGATGGTGGGCACAGAACTCAATTCCTGACCCCTTGCCAGACCAGAGAGCCTGGTCCCCCTGGAACCATGCCAGGATGGGCTCGCGTCTGGTGTCTCCCCGTGCCCACCTCCAATCTGGTTCTCTTGGGAGATGGGGAGGAGCCTGGGGCAGGGCAACTGGGTCATTTCCCGGGGCCCAAGTCTTCTTTGCAGGGTTGGCACAGCCAGTCCTGCCCCTCAGGAGATTCCAGGAGCCAGGGCTCAGTGCTTGTCACTCTCCTTCACTTGGCTAAGCCAAGGGACAGAATGAGCTCTTTGCTTCAGCTCTCAAGTCTCTCCAAAGGGCCACTGGGGGAGGGAGGAGGACACCGCCTCCTGGGAACCTGCCCAAGGCTTTTCCCCTGGTTCCTCTGGGAAAAGATCCAGAAAAAGAAAGTATCCCAGCTGAGAGGGAGGGGGTAGGGTGGGACTGGGCCTGCCTGTCAGGAGCCCTTGGGCCTCGGGGACAACGCAAAGTCCTGGTGAAGCCAAGAGAGCGACTCTGTTCTCAGTGGG
Source organism: Antilocapra americana (assembly GCA_007570785.1). Lineage (NCBI taxonomy): Eukaryota > Metazoa > Chordata > Mammalia > Artiodactyla > Antilocapridae > Antilocapra > Antilocapra americana. The sequence continues at coordinate 30,369,882 of ML663557.1, forward strand.
CCTTGGGGAGGGCCGGTTGGGCCTCCTCACCCCCAGACCCACTCAGACCCCTGGGGTCCTCCCTGCATTTCTGGCCTGCAGGCTAAGTGCAATTTTACAGAAACCTCAGGAGTTGAATCCTCTCTGAAACGCTGAGTCCAGAAACGAGCCTGCCCCTCAAGGTTGCTCAGAAAAATCAGGGCTCAACAGACTGAACTCCCACTCCTTGCCCACTGAGATGTGTCACCCCCAGCCTATCTCCTGGGGCAGCCAGTGATAAGTGCTTGGTCTGTGGCACCAGAACTTTGGGGGCAGGCCACACCCAGCAGACCCACCCACATTGTATTCACAGGCCAAAGGGGCCCTATAGCTCAGGTATGGGCCTTCCAGGCCTGACCCCCTTCATCAGCTTCCCCTAAAACACACTTTGGTGACACAGATCCTCAAGGACCAAAGTGAAAGTGGTGCCCTTTCAACTGGCTATGGGAAGCCAGGGGTTCAGGCAGATCTGGGTTCAAATTCTGACTCCGGTGTTCACAAGCCCTACAAACTTGGGCACGCTTTTTCCCTGCTCTGAGCCTGTTTTCTCACCACTGAAGTGGTCTTTCTAATACCTTGCCTGAGAGGTCAGTGCCTCTTTGGGGCTCTGCTCAGAACCTGGTGTGTAACACCTAGAGACCCCCTGTCCCAGCGCAGGATCTGTCTGCCTCTCTCCACCCTCTGCCTGCGTGTGTGAGTGCTAAATCACTCTAGTCATGTCCGACTCTTTGAGACCCCATGGACTGTAGCCCGCCAGGCTCCTCTGTCCATGGGATTCTCTAGGCAACAATACCGGAGTGGGTTACCATGCCCTCCTTCAGGGGATATTCCCAGCCCAAGAATCAAACCCATGTATTTTATGGGTTGTGTCTTTTGCATTGGCAGCCAGGTTCTTTACCGCTAGTGCTATCTGGGAAGCCCCTCCATCCTTTGCCTGCATTTCCATTTGTTCCTTAAGTTCCTACAGACAGCTCCTTCCACAGTGTGGCAGATTGCAGTACAGTTCAAAATCACCGACCATCCCTCCAGGGGGATTGTATAATCAGCAGCATCCTCAGTGTGCTTGACCATATGACTTGCTCTGGCCAAAGAAATGTGAGCAGAAGTGATGCGCATTGTTTCCAGGCAGAAAATTTCAGAGCCAGTGCATGGGTTCCCAGGTGTGTCTACTTCTGGCCCAAGATGTCATCATCCCAGAAGGAGGCTCCTCTCTCAGCTGGGGCCCCAGCGTGAAGAGGACACAGAGCAGAGCCGCAGCCACGCTCTGTGGACAGAGGCAATATAACACAAGCTCTGTTGTTGGAAGACGTGGACATCTGGGGGTCATATTTTGTCTGATACATATTGTGCCTCTTGAAAGTCTTTAAAGGGGTTCCTGAGCGCTGATTTTTGTCTTGACCACTGTTGGATACAGTGGATAAATAATACTTAAGATGTTAACCTTTGCAGCTTGGCCGCTATTTGGTTGGTACTCAACAGACAGTGGATGTGACCGTGACTTGGTGTCTTTGCACACAGACCAAACTGATGACTGTTGAGCTGCAAGACTGCTCTTCCTCTCATGTGAGTTGTGTGAAGATGCAGGCTTTGTGCGATGCTCCAGCAAGCTTCTCCATTGAATTTGTGCCTGTGATTTTCTCTGTCATCTCCTGGAACCACTGCCTGCTCCTGCCCCCCACCCTGCCAACCACCTGTAAGAGCTGTGTAGATGGAGGTGCCTTAGATGAGATTCCATTGTCTGCCAGTCCCTTGGCAGTAACAGAGAACACACACAGGAGGAAACTTGGGGCATCTCTCCCCACGTCTCCTTGGCTGTCATTTTCCCCATTGCCTGAATCCACGTCAAACTCGTCTGCCATCCTAGACTTCTCATTCTCCTTTGCTATTTCACGTCTATCCCCTGCAATCAGATTGGACCTGGGGGCCCATAGCACCACCTTAGCATTGGCCTTGTGCTGGTGATTTTCAGAGTTTTGGCTTCTCAGCAACATTCCCCTCTCAGCACATGCTAGGTAGACAGTAGGGGCTTGATAAAACCTGGTTCTTCTCTCCTGAGTTGGTGGCTTGGGGGCTGGTGGGGCCATGGCAGGGCAGAGGGCATATCTCTGTAGACTAGATCTTGTTGGTCTTCCATGGATGCAGGTGGGAAGGCAAAGTGTCCCCCAACCCATGACTGTTGGGAGGGCCCTGAAAGAGCTGTCAAGAAACAAGTTACCTCCCACCCCGACAGGCCTGGATTCCAATTTCTCTCCTGATCTCTGCCTCCTTCTTGTCTACTCCACCCGTGGCAGCTGGGGACTCTGAGCAGACCAATTCCCTCTGAAAGGATGGGGTGTTATGGTTGGGATTGGTCCCCTCTCCACTGCCCATTAAAGACCAGAGGTCAAGGATTTCAAGAAGAACACTCGCAAAAGCTTTCTCTCTTTATTTTATATATTCCTGCCGTTCAACCAGTTTGCACAAGCTGAGGATGAGTGAAGTTTGGAGGCGAAGGAGGAGCACGTGAGCACAGACTACCCTGGAAATAGTCTATGCACATTGCCAAGGCTGATTAGACTTGAGAAGCAACTTAACAATAAACTCTACAGAATCAGAAATGTACAAAAGTGTCAAGGCAGCTGCTGGCTGATTTCTTGCCTCCCCATGGGGGTCAGAGTTATGCCCATCAGTCCTGTGCAAAGGTCCTGGGGCTGGCTAGGGGGGCAGCCGAATTCTTCCCCAGAATAGAAGCAGTCTTGCTCACCCAGCAGAAGTGTGCCGAGGGGCAGGTACTTAGGCATGTGCCCAGGTGCCCACACCCCCTCAGGTTCCGTGGCTTTTGAGCCTGTTTCTCTGTCCTGTCTTTATGTCCGCCCTTTGAAAGTGTTCATGCAGGTGTAGGTTCCTGAGAATTTGTAGATCTCCTCGAGGGCAGCCTGTGGGAGTATGCTGAGGGAGGGAGAAAGGAAAAAAGAAGATGGTCAATGGGGGACTAGCAAACTGGTCGCCAGACAAGATATGTAGTTGAGTAGTAGTTCCCATAAGCTCTCCCCACCCCTCTCTCCAACTCCCACAAGCCAACCCACCCACCCCCATGGAGGAAGGGCTTTTAAGTAAGTAGATAAATGAGAGTGAAGTGAAAGTGGAAGTGTTAGTTGCTCAGTCATGTCCAAATCTTTGCGACCTCGTGGACAGTAGCCCAGCAGGCTCCTCTGTCCATGGGGATTCTCCAGGCAAGAATACTGGAGTAAGTTGCCATGCCCTCCTACAGAGGATCTTCCTGACCCAGGGATCGAATCCAGGTCTCTTGCTTTGCAGGGAGATTCTTTACCATCTGACTCACCAGGGAAGCCCAGTATAGTTTTTTTTACAAGGTAAAGCATAGGTATAAACAAACTCAAAGCTACATTCTGAGCATTTTAGGGTCCATAATTATCTCAGAAATCTATGAACTCCAAATGCCACTTATTCAACAAATATTTACTGTGTGGGGCTGAAGAGTTAGGTACTGGGTATTACCTTCTTGTTTCCCCCCACTCCAGGTATTAACTTCTTTATTAAGCAGCTACACCGTTTTCCTGATACATTTGCTGCCCAAGTCTGTCCTAGCTACCATTTCAAGATTCTCAGCCAAGTTTGCTCCACTTTAGAGTGGTGTCTTCCTTTAGCTGGGACCTCAGGTTTTACTTCTCACCTTTTATTTCCCTCCAGATGGTAAAATGCCTGCATATATGGGGTTGGCCAAAAAGTCCATTCAGGCCCCTCACGAAAAACTTGAATGAAATTTTTGGCCAACCCGATACCTTCAGGCCTTGACCTTCAGAGTGACACAATCTCTTGCTCTGTGGGAAATTTCCCAGACTCACCCGTAGGCCTTTCCCGGGGCTCCCCATAGCCTTGTGCTTCCCCAACAAGGCCTGGAGTTGTGCTTGCTATTTGCTTGTTGGGCCCCTGAGTGTCTCTGTGGTAGATACTTCATCTCTGATCCTGGCACCTGGCACAGAGGACCCAGCTTAGGGATGCCCTCAGTTCATCTGTTGAATCAAGTTTGAAGAGCTCCAGCCCATCTTGGGTGCAAGATGGGAAAGCATCATTCCAGCTGGAGCAATCAGGAAGGCTTCCTGGGGGTGATGGCAATAGAGTTGGACCTGTGAGGATCTCTCTTGGGGAAGGCGAGAGGCGGGTGCAAGCATAGCGAATGGGGAAGGGCTGACCTCTGCTTCTTGTGGGAAAGTAGTGGGGGACAGAACAGGAAGTGTAGGCTGGGGGCTTACTGTGGATGGTGAGGTGTTCTAGACAAATTAGCTTTATTCTAGAATGTCCCCAAAAGCTTCTAAGAAGCTCCCTGAGGTGGACAATTAGCTTGGCTTTGGTGAGGATCCAAGTCCTGGACTACTCAGGCTCATGGAGCAGCCAAGGAGCAGCTCAGAGCAACGGTCAGCACAGACTGAGGGAGGCTGAGGTGGGGCTGGACTGAGGGAGGCTGAGGTGGGGCTGGACTGAGGGAGGCTGAGGTGGGGCTTGCTTGCCCGGCACCCCCAGCCCATCGCTCGGACTGTGTCCTGGAAGGGCTTTGAATTTGGAGACGGGATGGACTGATGTATCCCCCGGTCACAGCAGCTACTCAGGTGCCCACTGTGTCCACAGTAGCCAGAGGGGAAGCTGGTTTCCTGGGGTTGGACATCTGATAAAGGCACTTGGGTGTTTCACTTCCCAAAAACGCCTTTCAGGAAATGATATAAATGAACTTACATACAAAACAGATACAGACTTCCAGAACAAAGGGATAGTTAGGAAATTTTGGATGGACATGTACCACTGCTATATTCAAAATAGATAACCAACAAGGTCTTATTGTACAGCGTAGAGAACTCTACTTAATGTTACGAGGCAGCCTGGACAGGAGGGGAGTTTGGATACATGTATGTGTATGGCTGAGTCCCTTTGCTGTCCACCTGAAACTATCACAACATTGTTCATAGGCTACGCATGCGTGTGTGCTAAGTTGCTTCAGTTGTGTCCGACTCTTTATGACACTATGGTCTACAGAACACCAGGCTCCTCTGTCCATGGGATTCTTCATGCAAGCATACTAGAGTGGGTTGCCAAGCCCTTCTCCAGGGGAATCTTCCTGACCCAGGAATCGAACCTGTATCTCTTACATCTCCTGCACTGGCAGGTGGGTTCTTTACCACTAGTGCCACCTGGGAAGCCTGTTCATTGGCTATACTCCACTATAAAATAAAAAGTTTAAAAAAAAAAAAAGAGCTTTCAGGTTAGAGGGGTTCAGTCAGCTGGGGGCCAGAGAAGCCAAGAGTTCATGGTCACTCGGGGCTCCAGGGTGGAAGTTCTCTCTGCAACAGGAGAGGCTCATGAAAACTGTGCTGAATGGGGCATGTAGAATGGCCTGTTTAGTGTGGGACTGGGACAGCAAGTTTGCTGCCCAGAGTCTGGAAAGTTCTAGAATGTGATGCTGGGCAAATTCTGGAGGAGCAAGTTCTCCTCTGTAAAGCCCACCTCCCAAGGTGGTCTCCCTGGTGAATCCCACCTGGCGAGCACTGTGATGTTTCTATGAATCTCAAGCCTTAGGCAAGGAGATTCCTGTCTTCCTCGTTAGGTTAAACTCCCTGAAGACTGGGGCCAAGATTTAGTCTCTAGACTGGCAGTCCTCAAAGTGTCACCCAGGAATCCTTGGGCGTACCAGAGATCTCTTCAGAGGTCTGTCTGCAAGTGCAAACTATTTTTATTATAGTACTGTGGTAGGATTCGACTTTTTTAATGCTCATTCTCTCATGAATGTACAGTGGAGTTTTCTGGAAGTTACATGACGTGTGACATCACAAAAGATGAAAATCAGAAGCAGATACAAGTATCCATTTGTCTTCAATTAAGTCAGATAATAAAGAGCTTTGCAAAACTGTAGAATAATACCATTCTTTTTACTATATTCTTTTTTTTGAAAATATGCTTACTTTTCACAAAAATATCATTTACGTTAACACCAAATGGATTTTTTATTGCTATATATAAATGAATACATATATAAATCCCATACTTCTTCCCCTCACTTTTAATTCCTAAAACAGTAGATACAACTCACATAAATAAAAGCACTTTAGGTTCTTCAACAATTTTTAAAATTGTAAAGGGTTCTTGAGAGCAACAACGTTGACTACCCTAATCTGTAGTAAGGAAGTGTGTGCTCAGTCATTCAGTCGAGACCAACTCTTTGTGGCTCCATGGACTGTAGCCTGCCATGGAATTCTCCAGGCAAGAATACTTGAGTGGGTTGCCATGCCCTCCTCCAGGAGATCTTCCTGACCCAGGGATCAAACCTATGTCTCATATCCCCTGCATTAGACGGGCGGGTTCTTTACCACTAGCGCCACCTGGGAAGCCTATACTAAGGATAATAATTCCATGACCCATATGCCACTACTCTCATTTTCACACCTACAGCAGACATGATTAATCTATCATGTGGGTCCTTTCTCTTGCCTGAGGCCTCTTCCCCACAGGGTCCCCTGGGAGGAGGGGACACAACCCGCAAGAGACTGACTCTGTGCTTCCTCCCCCAGCCCTGTACCTTTTTAAGATAATGAGGGCATGCATCGTCCACGGCAACAGGAGGAGGGCTTGATTAAGCTGCACGGCTTCCACTGTCCTCCGGGCCACTGTCTCCGGCTTCAGTGGGGGGAAGAGGTTGGGAAACCTGCATGCAGGAAGAGACAGTGTGAGTGTCTCCTAAAAACAAGTGCTACTGCTGAACCCCCTCCCCGGCCCCTGTCTCCATCTCTGTCTCTAACATGTCTGTCCATGCGATTCTCCAGGCAAGAATACTGGAGTGGGTTGCCATGCCCTCCTCCAGGGGATCTTCCCAACCCAGGTCTCTCGCACTGTATGCAGATTCTTTACCATCTGAGCCACCAGGGAAGCCCAAGAATATTGAAGTGGGTAACCTATCTCTTCTCTAGGGAATCATTCCCAACCCAGGAATTGAACCAGGGACTCCTGCATTGCAGGCAGTTTCTTTACCAGCTGGACTACCAGGGAAGCCCCTTCTCTAACATGTCAGGGTCATCCCTTTGGCCTCTCCTGTGCGGGGAGACTTGAGACCCGTTTGAAATACTCTCCCTGCTCCCTGGACACATCAGGAGTTCCTAATCCCCTCTTTCCTCCCAGCTGGTCTCCTCCTGCCCACCCATACCCCAGGACTGGTTCTCAGAGCATGGCAGAGAGCTCCCCAAAACCTCACCCACACCCTGTCACTGCCCTGCTTGAGCCCTCTCAGGGCTCCCCATGCTGTCTTCAGCCCTACCTCTCTGGGCCCCATCTCTCCTCCTTCTCTGCCCAGCAAGCCTGGCCAATCCTCTCTCTTAAGATCCTTCCCATCTCTGTCATCCCAACAGCCAGGCTCCCTCCTCTCGTTCACTCAGAGTGGCCTCTGATCTCGTCCCCCTGATAATTGCCTTGACTTAACGTATCCCATCGAGAATGGCCTCTCTCTCCTCCTCCACCCGTGAGTTCCCCAAGGGCAGAGGTCTGGTGGGTCTTGCTCCCTGCTGTCTGCCCTGAGTGCAGCGTCGGGATATCGTAGGTGCTTAATAAACGTTTGCTGAATGGGTGGACATTGAACAACGTGGCATTCCCCGGGTGTGTCCTGTGCATCCTGTGCAGACAGGGGCTCTGCCCCATTGCTGGTTCACTCCCTCAGCCCTTGGTTCATGGATACACTCACGGATGCAAATAGCTACAGAGAGGTCCCATGGGGCTGATAAATAAATGAATGGCTGAATAAGCAAACATCAAGGGCTTGTTATGATTGTTCAAAAGCATCAGACCTGAGACTCTTAACAGTAGTGATGCTCCCTAAGCGCCAGACCTGTGCTGAGTGATCAATAGGCATTATTCACTCCAACTGACAGAGAAGAAAGCTGGGGCTCTAGGGAGTGGGCTGGGACCTGGAGAGTCAAACCAGGCTCCCAGAAGCCCCAGGCCAGTGCCCTGCTTGCTGCTTGTCCCTTCTCTCCTGGGCCTAAAGGTGCAGGGCTGCTGGCGCTGCTGGCTCTGACCTCAGTCCCACAAAGTGTGCTGCTCCAGCACCAGGAGGACTGAGGGTGATAAGCCAGCCTCTATCCATGTGGCCTGGGCAAGTACCTTTGCTTCTCAGTCTCAGTTCCCCCATCTGGGAAATGGGCTTAAGAATTCTCACATGCTTGCAGAGGGCCACATGCAGCAGCATTTGTAAAGTGTCTGGTGGTTCAAACACAGAAAAAAATCAATTTACAAACAGCAGCACTCACCTATATGGTCACTGTTGTGTTTTTTATTTTTTAATATTTATTTAATGGGCTGTGCTGGGTCGTAGTTGAGACCACATGGGATCTTCCATCTTTAGTTGCAGCATGTGATATCTAGTTCCCCGACCAGGAATTAAGCCTGGGTCCCCTGCATTGGGAGTGCAAAGTCTTAGCCACTGGACCACCAGGGAAGTCCCTGCTTTGGCTGCTCTTGGCAGAAAATCCATCAATTTTGTTCTAAGCACCTGTCTCCAACCCTCCACCCTGTGAAGTTGTTAAGCATGGTTAAACAGAAAGCCAATGCTTTTTTTTTTTTTTTCTTTAAAGAAACAGGGCTTCCCGTGTGACTCAGACAGTAAAGAATCTGCCTGCGGTGCAGAAGACCCAGGTTCGATCCCTGGGTTGGGAAAATCCCCTGGAGAAGGGAATGGCTACCCACTCCAGTATTCTTGCCTGGAGAATTCCATGAACAGAGGAGCCTGGCAGGCTACAGTCCAAGGGGTTGCAAAGAATCAGACAAAACTGAGCAGCTAACCCGCACACACTAGGTACAAATTAGACTGTTACTGCTCTTCTCCTAAGTCCTCAGGGCTCACCTGCAGTCCACAGGTAACGAAGCTTCACCTAGTGCTTCCTACCTGCCAGCCAGGTAGTTGATTCACATATGGGAACTCATCTAGCCTGCAAAGTCAGGATAACGTCATCAATCCCTTTCATGGACTAGGAAACCAAGGTGCAGGAAAACTAAGTAACTTGCCAGAGGTCACACAAAGCTGGGGTTGCATGCTAAATCGCTTCAATCATGTCTGCCAGGCTCCTCTGTCCATGGGATTTCCCAGGCAAGAATGCTGGAGTGGGTTGCCATGCCCTCCTCCAGGGGATCTTCCCAACCCAGGGGTCGAACCCGCATCCCTTACATCTCCTGCATTGGCAGGCAGGTAGGTTCTTTACCACTAGCATCACCTGTCTCTGCAGTTTGGGCCCACATTATGAACCACTGGAAAAAATGACTTGAGAGAAGCCTTGGATTTCCTTCTTAAAGTGAAGGAGAAGAAACCATGCCAGAAGGCGAAACAGACACAGGAATTTGAGGTCTGTGAAAGTCCTGCTCATTTCTGTGCTCAGGATGCCCAGTTAGAACCATGGATCGATGTGGCTGCATTTCTATTCAGTATGCATTTATTGTTTCCCTGGCGGCTCAGCTGGTAAAGAATCTGCATGCAGTGTGGGAGACCTGGGTTCAATCCGTGGGTTGGAAAGATCCCCTGGAGAAGGGAACGGCTACCTACTCCAGTATCCTGGCCTGGAGAATTCCATGGACTCAGACAGTTGGACATGATTAAACGACTTTCACTTTTATATATTTATTGAGCACTTCCTGTATGCCCAGATGAGAAGAAACTAAACCAAGACATTGGAGGGAGAAAAACCCAAAATGGAACATTCATAGTCATTATTCCAGCATCCTCTAAATTCAGAATCTATGATAATTTACATATTATCATATGTAAATGCAGGAGACCTGGGTTTGCTCCCTGGGTTGGGAAGATCCCCTGGAGGAGGGCATGGCAACCCACTTCAGTATTCTTGCCTGGAGAATCCCCATGGACAGAGGAGGCTGGTGGGCTGCAGTCCATGGGGTTGCAGAGTCGGACATGACTGAGCAACTAAGCACAGCACAGCACATAACAACTAAAGTCTGCTAGAAAGATTAATAGCAGATGCACTTATGAAGATGTTTATTGTTAGAAAAAATAAGAATACTGAGCATCTCGTATGCCCCAGGCTTTGCACTAGATACATTACATGTGTTATTTCTAATTCTCCCAATAATCTGACAAGGTAAATATGATTTCCACTGTTTGACAGATGAGCAAAGTAAAGCTCAGACTGGTAACAAAACTGGTTCAAGCTTTTACCACCATATAGTAGCTGAGGTGAAATTCAAAATCAGGTTTTTCTTTTTAAATGTTATTGAAGTATAGTTGATTTACAGTGTTGTGTTAATATCTTATATATAGCTAAGTGACTCGTTTAGTCCTGTCTGACTCTTTGCAACCCCACAGACTGTAGACCGCCAGGCTCCGCTGTCCACGGAATTCTCCAGGCAAGAATACTAGAGTGGGTTGCCATTCCCTTCTCCAAGGGCTCTTCCCCACTCAGGGATCAAATCTGGGTCTCCTGTACTGAATGCAGATTCTTTACTGTCTGAGTCAAAAGGGAAGCCCTAAGTGACTCTGTTATACATATATATATATATATATATATATATATATATTCTTTTTCATATTCTTTTCCATTATGGCTTTTTACAGGATATTGAATATAGTTCCCTGTGCTATATGGTGCATTATTTATCCATTCTATATATGATAGTTTTCCTCTGCTAATCCCAAACTTCTACTTCTTCCCTCCCTTCCCCCTCCCCCTTGGCAACCACAAGTCTGTTCTGTTTGTTTCTGAGTCCACAAAGCCAGGTGTTTTGATTCTTGCTTAGCAAAACCACCCCTAGTGATAATCACTAAGGTGTTCTGAGTGATTCCCACATGAATGTACTGTGCTACATGCCTTCCACGATCTCATGCAATCCTCACAATGACCCTTCCATGCTATCCTCATGTTTGGAAGAGGATGATTGCATGTAGTTTAGAAGGCAAAATTATGATTATATGTTGCTTTGCAAAAAACCAGAGAAAATAGTGTTTGGATGATTCCCTGTTTTCATTTAGCTATAACCTTTTATCCCTTCACAAGCACACATCAATATAGCACCATTTACTGGGCACTTACAATGTGGCACATACGGTATTGTGTGCTAGACCCCATTTGATTCTTATCACAGACTCCTACTCCCATCACCCCATTCTACAGGTTAACAACAGAGGCTGGAGTAGGAACTAACCAGATCCAAGGTCACACACATCCGGAGGGTCTGGCTCCAAAGCACAAGCTCTAAACCAGTGGTTCCCATTCCCCATTGATTTAATTGGTCTGGAGGAGGGGTTGTTGGGCTTCGGTATTTCTTTAAGCTACAATTTATATACGAGAAAAGGCATAAATCTTAAGTGTCCAGCACGATCAATTTTTACCTATGTAACCCCTACTCAAATCAAGAAGAGAGAACATTGTGAAAAGCCTAGAAGGTTCCCTGGAGCTCCCTGCCAGGCTGTGTCCCCACTCCTCTAGGAGTGCACTGTTGTGATTCCATCACATCTGCCCAGCTTTGCCTGCTCTAGAACTTCAGAAAAATGGAATCATGCAAAATGCGCTCTGTTGTCTCTGGTTTCTTTCATTCAACATAACACTTTCGAGATTCATCCACATCATTTGCGCAATCAATACTTTGCACACTTTTTATAATTGGGTGAGTATTCCATTGTATGTGTTTAGCGTGGGTACTCTGTGATGCCCCTGACCTGAGAATCAGGACCCTAAACCACTATAGAACCCCACTGCTTTGTAGATGGAGATTCAGGTATGAGATCAAAAAGCCAGTGAAAAAGCACTTCTGGGTTATTTTAAAATTTTGTCTCTCTGTGTATAATGAGTTCTGTCATTCAATCGGCTACAGGGACTTGGCTCGGAGATGGGGTCCCCTGCCACTGACCTGACCCTCATGCCCTGGAACATCTCAGTGCTGGTGTGGAAGGGCAGCACGGTGGTAGCGCTGACACCCGGACAGTCCAGCAGCCCCAGGGTCAGGCTCTCCATGAAGGCGAAGGCTGAGGCTTTGGACGTGCAGTAGTCGATGGCGCCGGGGATGGCAGAGAGAGCCAGCACGGAGTTCAGACACACGATGTGGCCGTTCTGCAGCTCCAGCATCCGCGGCAGGAAGGCCTTGGTGGTCTGAGGGTGGATGGGGAGATTAGTGTGCGGCAGCCACAGCTTCCAACAGCCCCTCGACTTCCCCTCTCGGGGAGAACAGACGACCCTGGACACAGGCACTCCTCCAGCCACTGGCTTTTCCTGTGATGGGGAGGTGAGGGGGTGGAGGCCGAAGGCACTGAGCCCCATATTTCAGAAAGTCCAGATGACTCCTGGAGAGCCTGTCATTCTTCTTGTCCAGCCACCCTCTAGACTCAAGCCCAAGCCCTGGTGAGCCTCTCCCCACTCCCCTACAGCTCCCAGGCTCCCTGGAAGAGAAGGACATGTCACTGACACCTGGCTCAAGACGACCTTACCCAGAACTGGCCCAGGGTGTTGATATGCTGGGACTTGAGAAGGGCATCATCGTCGCTGTCCATCAGGCTCTTCCCGTGGACCACGGCGGCGTTGTTCACCAAGATGGTGATGTCACCCACCTGTGGGCAAGAAGGAGCCACGGGGCCATTAGGGCAGCCAGCCCCAGTGGCCTGTACCTGGAGAGGAGGGACCTGGCCCTGGGCAGCCACATCGCCTCCCTGAGCAATGAGTAAGATGGGGCTAATAACCATACCAGGGTTGCTCTGGGGATCAGAAATAATTTATGGCACATAATATACCTGTCACAGAGCACACCTATAATAAATGAGGTTATTGTGACATAAACATAGTTAACATTTGCTGTGTGCCAGATATATAACGGGTGGTTTCTGCTCTATCGGACCTCACTGATACACTCAGTCTAACTAGATGGCTGGAGTCGGGGGGATTTCCCCAGACGGCCATAAGACATTTGCTCTCCCTCCCCACCACCCGGCCACCCCAGGGTTTAGGACAGACACTCACAGGCCTAAACCTCCAAAGGGGACAAGAGGTGATTAGTCAGTCTGTGTCCCTAGTCCCTGCTCTCTGCAACACACACACACACACACACACACACACACACACACACACACACACA